>JAUZSU010166383.1:0-37527 GCA_034780255.1 Parotocinclus maculicauda | reverse complement strand
GGCGCGTCCAGGAATGGACGCGCAGGGATCTCCAGGAGGCCCTCATTTGGGTAAACGTGGGGGTCCTGGAGATTTGGCGGGCTCCAGGAATGGACTCGCGTAGATCTCCGGGATTCTCCGCGATTCTGACAATAAATAAATGTGAATTGAATTTAAGTAAATCACAGGACGCATTAGTATGGGTGGCAAACACTTACATTTATAGAATTAAATTAAATTTTAGAGCTACGTTTCATTCAGCAGCTGACAAATAGTCAAGATGTTGGCAGATCTAAGCACAATATGAGTCTTTGTTGAGTTCTCTGCTGAAATTCAAGAGGAGACACGTGAGATTTTAGGAGTCTATTTGCTCAGGAGAAGAACCTAAGAAACAAGAGGCAGACAACTTATGTAATCATATTAAATAATTATATAAGACTTATTGGAGAAGCAACAGCGATACACAGTTATACTGCTATGTGACATTTCTTGTCCTATGTATGAACTCAATTATTTTTGTGTGGCGATGTCTGATTGTGCCATATGGCTTCATTGCACTTCCCACTACATCATGTCAGAGAGAGGACAGATATAAGATTATTTGATGGTGAGAATATTAAATAAATTAGAACGTGCTAACAAAAATAGTAAACCAAAAATGAGATGAATAACAAATGCTTGCTTTCACTCCCTCTGTTTTTACATTTGCCTTTCTAATTAATGTGGGGATTTTATGTTTGTTATTTCTGTCAATAGTAATTACGTCTCCTTTGGCTGCCATGCCAATGGTTTATGCTAATTCATGTTTTTTTGTGCTGTTTGTATTTGTGAAATTCTACCAAATAACAACAGACAGCAAACAGGATTGCTCCCAACAGTCAGTTAAGCTAAATATACTTCAGAAATACACACTGCACAAGTGTATTGGCATACGCATGGAAAACAATGTTCAAAAACAGAATTTATTTAACATGCCATAGATAGATAGACAGGCAGGCAGATGGAATTTAGATTGATATAGTATTAGAATGTAATGTATATAGTAATTTAGAAGACACTTTTATCGAGTTAGATATACCATTGTTTTAGCAGCGGTGTCATTCATTTATTCACTGTCTTGACCGCTTAATCCTGATCAGAGTCATGGGAAAGCTGGTGCATAGCTGGCAGCACAGAGCGCAAGACAAGATCAACCCCAGACAGAGTTGTAGGTCCATTGTATTGCAGCTGTGGTATTATGCCCATGTATAATTATTTCTCAAAACCTCCAGAAAACACAGGAAATTTGAATGCAGAATTGAAAAACAGTAAATCACTGTAGATTAATAACAACCTTATGACAATACGCGCATTTCTTGTACCATGTCATAGTGATGTATGACAAAAGTGCTCATTCATAGTTAAGTCAAAGATAGTACAAACAAGGAAGAGACTAAACATTGAATAGTTCCTTTCCTCAGCATGGTCCAATTCTCCGCCTATGGGGAAAATGGCTAAGGTTATATCAAACCAATGCACAGAACAACAGGTCAACCATTTACATTGGGTGGGAGACACAGATGTTTTTTTTCCTCTTGTTTTGTTTGTTTGTGTGCTCATTTGTTTCTGAGTGTGAAAAAGAAATTTCACTGTCCTCGGGGTTGAGATTCTCTCCCATCTTGTTTTTTTTTTCTGAAAAAGTTATTTCCTTGGGGAAGATGTGGTGGGGAAACGAGAGAGAAACTTTCAGACATGCTACATTACTTTTTCATCAGTACACCGGCAGCAGGGGACTCCCAGACCTGTGTGTGTGTGTGTGTGTGTGTGTGTGTTTGCCAGGCAGAGATCTGTATTTTGCATTACTGCAGCTACTTGTTCACTAAACCGCATATTATCAAAGAGATTATCTCTGCATTTTTATGAGACCCACCATAAACTAGCACATACTATGTAAACTCTCACTGATCACACAGTAAAAGCATGTGTGTATGTGTGTCTGACACCTACAGAAAGGCACCTACATACACTCAATGGAGAAAGTGTGCATTTGTATGAGTCTAGTAATACATACCAAATGAAAATGATTTTGTTTTTGGCGAGAGACTGAGAACATATTACAGCATGTATACTGCGTGTAAAATTGTGATAAAAAAGATAAAAGTGTGTCTGTGTCTATATGTGTTTTTGTTCAAGAAGCCTCCTGAATTCAAGCAAAGTACCCTTTAATTACCTGAGCGTGTACGGTTAGTTTTTTACACCACCTTCAGTCTAACCCTTCAACATTTTAATTCAGCTCTGGTTTATGTGTCTGCAACTCTGCATTTTGTCACCAGACTATATATAAATGAAATTTATTATGTAGTCCTTCGGTTTCTTCTGTTAATTTTATTTTGTGTTTAGAATTAACAAATCCCTCTGATAAATAGTTAACTTTCAAGTCTTGTCCTTGTAAATATTTCTGGCATTCTTCACTAATTTGTTCAAACCCAAAATAAGAAAAAGCTGGGACAGTATAGATAATGCCATAAAAGTAACTGCAGTTTTATTGTGATTGTAAGCTCATTAACAACAAATGCATTTCATATTGAGGTATTTCTATGACTCTTGTGAAAACAGCATGCTAATTTGCATGCTCAAATGTTTTATGTACACATACACTGGAAACCAATTGTATCAAACTCGCATGTAAGTCGCATGTAATTATTATGAGGACCAGTGTGTCAAAGTTAACGGCAGAAAAAGCAGAAACTATTATTATTTTACTGCTTTTTAATTATAAGGCATTCTACTAGTGTGTCTAACCTCACATGACCTCATCTGTAATGTCTGTGACTTTAACTAGACCCCTAACTGCACACTGTAATCAATGACTAATGAATTATCAGTTATACAATGACAAAAGTAACGAGAACCCTATGAGTGCAATCTGAAAGAAAAGATAACAGACACACAAAAAAAAGACCTGAAGTGGTCAGTTTATTCTCTGCTACAAGTATAATGGGTAATAAAATGCAACAGGGTTTCTGACACCACTCTGCTTGGAATCGGTGTGTGATTTTTTTCCCCCGCAAATTGAAAGCATAGCTGGAGGTGAGGAACATAAATAAGGAAATGACTGCCTCCGTGCCTCCCCTTGATCCCACTGCCCCACTGCTTCAGGTCACCCATCACTGCCTTCTTCATTCCCATGCACCTGTAAATGTGGAATGTGCAAGAAAGAGGGAGCAAGGGGGAGATAAGCTGGAGGTAGGAAAAATGACACGAGCATGTGTATAGCAAGAAGAAAAAGACAAAGTGAGACGGAGAGAGGAGAAGAAATATAAGACGTATAAAAATACACCAGGTCCACAGAGAGCTATGTGACGGTGGAGTTGAAGCGATCCTATAGCTGCAGGCAATCACTCAATTTCAGACCCTCTAAGAAGCCCTTGGGCACTAGAGAAGAATGGTGTGTATCAAAATTCAACAACTTAATGTTTCACAACTGATGGTAATTAGATCTTAGCAAGGTTTGGAAAGGCAACAAAAATATACAATAAAATACACACACACATACATGCATAAATATATTCAGGCCTAACATTAAATCAAGCTCCATAACGATATTACTTAAGCAATAACATGTAATACGTTCTGTTCCATTCAGAATAGCATTAATCATTTCAGCTTTCGCAAGCCGCTGTTACACTCCCTGATTTACTATCTTTCACCGTAACCACACATCTGCCCATCTGCAGCACGCCTGCGTGTGGGTGTAAACACTGCCATGTGGTATAAAGTCTGCCTGGATTAGGACTGAATAGGGGCCTGTTAATTAATCAATGTGACCACATATTGAGTGTATATAGTTCATATTAAACTGAACGTATACACACACCAAACATATTAAATACAGGACAACTACTCGTTAATGCAAATATACGTATAATCACAAAATCACATGGAAGCAATTTCAAACGTGGCATGGTTATTGGTGCTAGACGTGCTGTATTTCAGAACTGCTGATCTGCTTGAGCTTTTATGCACAGCCATCTCTCACAATATCCTGTTGAGAGGCAGTTCTGTGGGTCAACATGCCTTTTAGGTACCAGAGAACAGTGGAGATTGGCCTGCTGATGGGAAGGCAATTGTAACTCAAATAACCACTAGTTACTACAAATGTATATAGAAAAACAACATCTCTGAACGCACAAGACATTAACCTTGAAGCAGATCGGCTACAGCAGCAGAAATAAAAAAACAGGTCCCACTGCTGTCAGCTAAGAACAGACAACTGAGGCTCAATTCACACAGGCACAACATTGGACAATAGAAGATTGAAAATTGTTCCCTGGTCAGATGGTAAGGTCAGAATTTGGTGTAAAAAACATGACACGACCTTTTATCAACAGTTCAGGCTTGTGGTGGTGGTGTAATGATGTGGGCCCCATAATTCCACGTAGGCATTGTTTAAATGCCATATCCTACCTGAGTATTATTGCCGACCTGATTTCTTGAACATGACAGTGATTGAACAGTACTCAAATGGCCTGCACAGTCACCAGATCTCAGTCAAATAGTGCGCCACTGGGATGTGGTGACAATTGAAACATTAGCTAAAACCACAAGCATATCCAGCAAGCAGTAAAACTAAACATATACATTACATTTATTGCTCTTGATGCACTTAAGGTCAGGTAAAATATTTTGCTGATCAACATTGGACCATACTTTATTAGCAGTATTGTTACGTTAATTCCTTTAAAAAATTAAGCTGGGTTCCTTTTCAAATGTCACTACTACTAGCAAAATAAGAAAAATGAGCTGAGATAAAGAACTACAGAGTAAAAAAACTTGATTTTATATGGTCAAAAAGGACATTTAATCAACTTTCCTCCTTGATTTACATGAACCATTCGAAAGAAGACTAACAATACACTTAATATGGCAAAAATTTACTAGACTAAATTAGACCAAATTGAGTATTTACATTGGGGCTACATTACCGTCTGCTTGTGACTAGAAAATCGTAACTTAGGCTCATAGGAATGAAGGTCCTGAGCATTTTAGCACCATGATCATCTTACAAATCTTAAATACAATACAGGTTGTGATTAGGTAGTGATAAAAGGATAGGAGGAACAATGAGCCTGGAAGCTTTGGGGACTCTATAGTCTATAGACTATCCTATAGTCCTAGATAACTAATGTTTATCTGATTTTAAGCAGAGATTGGATTGGTGCACTCCTAAATGCTCTGCATGATAAGTAGCACCAGAAGTCTTTGGTCCTCCCAATACAACATGAAAGAGAAGGTGGAGTTATGTGGATTGCTGTAAATATATAAGGAAAGAAAAAATATTGCTTATATTTGTGTTGTGTCTAGGATGTGCATTGATGTAATTGTGAAAGCATTTAGAATGACAACAGTTATGTTCTGATCTTTTGATCTGTACGTTTTTGGGTTTTTCTGGCAGAATGTTATGGCAGCAGTGCTGATGAAAGTGATCAAAGCACTGTCTGTGGGAAAACTCATATTAAGCCCAGTTGTCTTATACCATGGTGGTCTTATACACAATTGTCTCCACTCTCTTGCTGGCCTATGCTCACACTGCAAATAAATGTTCTGGCCTTGAGTATGCTAAGGTCATCCACGATGTGGAGAAAGGTGTACAGCCCAGTGTGTTTTATGGTTGAACTCACTTTGTGACTTTTTTAGTTGTTTTTGGCACTCTGACACACAGTCCTCTCAGATGCCTTAAAACTATTAAGCATTTTTTTTGGTTGATTGTGCTGCACATATATGTACAACATATGCTGATGTTATGTTCCATGATCTGGCATGGTTAGCATTCACACTACATGCGTACCGGAGTATGGTTCATCTGGTGCATGGCGCATCTGGGCATGGTACAGAGCGATCATACTGATCAAATGAAGCATACCTTGCTTTGTCACGGTATGGATTGTCAGAGAGTACACCCTGAGTCTGTAAGAATAAATGACAAAAAAAAACTCATGCCATAATCATCGTAGCAGCTTTAGGAGCAGTCAAATTTATTAAGTCAAATTTATTTCTATAGTGCTTTTTAAACTGGAGCATAGTCCTAAAGCAGCTTTACAATTTTATAGTAACAGAGCCCTAAGTATTATATTTAGTATAATAAGTAGAGAATATACAGCTATAGCTTATAGGGCAATAAGACTTTTGAAATTCAAGATTCAAAACTCAATAATTGTTTTGCTGTCAAGGTCTGATATAGCAATGATACCTGCAACCAAGTGGCTGCCTGTTTTCAGTGAGGTAGTGAAGAGATACTTGCTGTACACCAGTCATCAACTGACCCTTTACTCAAAGAGTAAAACATCAAAGTGAAGCCCTTGTAATTCAGAGGTTACCGGGGGTAGGTACAGTATATGACCAGTTTACCCTATCAAAAGCAGGTATATACAGTCTGAATAGAACTGAGATTGTCTGATAGCAATTGCAGTTCACAGGGCAGTCTGAGCAGAGTGGCCATTGTTTATGTCAAGCTGGTTGGGATACAGCAGGTCATTCTGTGGTCACCCTGAAGGTCATTATCTGTCTATGTCTTGCTCTAAATAATAGTTCAATTACAAGTTCTATTGCACTTCTCAATGCCCTCAAGAAACAGACAACCAACAGTAAATAGAACAGTGTAACATGTCCTCGTACACTAGTGCACAGCAATTTGAGATGAAATCAACTGTCTGGTTAGCCACTATTTTGTAGGCAGGTAAGAACAGCAACCATAAGCTCAAATAAACTCTATTACAAAATGGTAAAAGCAAAACGCTTTTGGCAGATGTTGTTTGTCCTTTGTGGGATTTAACCTTCATTCAGAAGGGGGCTTGCTTCAGCACAGAAGGCCTTTTTATTTTGTTGTTGTTGCTGATGCCGTTGTTGCCGTTGTTATCATGCCTTCTCCTCCTGTCCCACCTGAGGCCAGTGAAATTAACAGAAGAATAAATGACATTAACTGTGCACTGAGGAGAAACAGCTGCAGCTGGAGGAGGCAATGAAAGTGGCCCAGACAAACAAACAGGGGGTCTATAAACAGCTCCCCAGGCCTTTTATTCAGTGGACAAGGGCTGGAGAGCCAGAATAGATAGAGTGCCTTAGATCACACAGCATGGCTCAGACGCGTTCTCTTCTCAATATAATGAACGAAGAATTTACTTCTAAACTGGGCTGTATATACGTCACATGATGCACTGCTATGTTTATTACAAACAGTGAAATCAGGCGTGCATTTCCAAAAAATCTATTTCCATCAAAGATATTGTTCTCAATATTAAATAAAAATATTTTTCTAAATAGACACTACAGTGAAACAAAACACCATTACCTAACAAACTACTGAACACCAAACAAACTGCTGAATAGAATGGAAGTTTTAAGTTACTAACCAATAGAAGAGAAATGTAGAGTGCAGGTAAAACTAATTCATAATCTATGATCTCTTAAATTAAGCTTTAGGGGTAATTCATTATTGCAGGAGCTAGTTATTTAGATAGCAGGCTAGGTTATTTACATACCCAATTCCCAATTTAACAATTGTCAGGCTCACGATTTTTAACATGACTTAGTTAATACACAGTATACGTAGTGCAATATGCAATACGATTTTCTCCCATATTCTCCTGCGATAAGTGAGGAAATCAGGAATGCGTGATGTGGCAGGAGTGATGCGCACTAGGGCAAAGAGTGAGGAAAAGCCATTTTTAATATGTGTTTATCTTTCAATACATGATTAATTAAATTACATTCAACACTTCATTAAAAATTACGCTTGGTGTTACTGATTTTGCACAACTGTGTTAATGTAAATGTTTAAAGGAAGTTTTAATAAGGCCTATCATATGATATGTATACAGATATTATATGTATACAGTATATAAAAACTCCTCGGTTTATGATACATTTAACTTACAATGTATTTGTTGGAAAATATCAGCATTGTAAAAAAAAGGGACTACCTGCATTAGGAAATAGGATAGCAGGAATTTGGACAATTAGTGTTCTCTTGGCCCCCTGTAGTAAATACACAGTATCTCAAGGATATCAAAACAAATTTTAATAAAATGTTCTTTTATGAGTGTTACTCAGTAGCAAGTGTAACTACTATATGCAAATAGTGAACGATCTGATTAAGTTGCAGGCTGTTTTGCAAAAATGGTGAGCATTTCATGAGCAATGAGTCACTAAATATCTTATCCTAGTACTCCTGTCTCTTCTGTGATCCTTTTTGTCACATTAATGTGCATTATGCATCGTCAAATGTCTGCATATAGACATCACCATTCAATTCAGCTTCTACTATGAAAGCTAGCCTTTACTCACAAACTGTTCGACATAACATGCATGCCTTACCATTACTAGAGAAGTGTTACCAAAGTAAAAGCTTTGGTAAATTGATTTAGCATCCTCAAAGTGAACAATCACAGGGAGATTCCATTTCCCCACTTTTTAAAAAGTCTTTGATTAGTTTTTTTTCCTGCTCAAACAACTGTGAAGCCAGCCAGGAAGAACTAATCATTGATACTGTGTGCATATATATGTGTGTATATACGTGTGTGTGTGTTGTTGTTGTTGTTGGTGACAGAGCTTTCAAAAGCACTGTAATTGTCCTGACTAAAAAATTAGAAGTATTCCTGTCGATTTGACTTCATTTCTGTCACGTGCTACACAGAGGCAGATTGGAACGAGTACATCAATTATTGATTTGAAATCATAAACCTTTTTATTAATCCTCTATTAGCTAACAATTACAGTATATACTATACACATAAAACATGTTAAACTGCCACCTTGACCCTACTACAGTTACATTGTCTGGTTGGATCTTAATAGTATGAACCCTCAATCTATCTACATCTATTGTAATTTTCCTTCAGTTACTGATCCTCAACCCATCTCATCAACATTGTTGTCTTCTGCATATAATTATTGATGCTATGGAAACACATGCATGGAAGTAGATGCCTTTTTGAATTTATATTGCATCTTTGTTCTATCAGAGTGGAGCTGTTGCTTCTGCCATGATGGCCTCTGGATAATGCAGGGTACACTTTAGATACAATCTTCACTGAGTGCGTGTCCTTTATGAATTGGCCTTTTTTATCCATCCAAATTATGCCCACACATTTAGTGACATTAAGCACTGACTGAGACACATTTGGAAAAGATTAGATCTAGAGAGGAGACGGGAGATAGAGAAAGAAAATGTACATGGAAAATTTGTCATGTGTAATCTTCTCGGTAGTTGACGGATTATGTTGCTCATCATTCCAAATGATTATTGTTTCTGCTGTCTGTATGTACATAA
The DNA here is from genome assembly GCA_034780255.1 of Parotocinclus maculicauda. Lineage (NCBI taxonomy): Eukaryota > Metazoa > Chordata > Actinopteri > Siluriformes > Loricariidae > Parotocinclus > Parotocinclus maculicauda. The sequence goes on along the minus strand of JAUZSU010166383.1, from coordinate 28,241 downwards.
AACCCAACAAGAGGCATGCTGTCCACAAGGGAATGTTGCTTAGTAAAACAGAATCCTTGACAAATTATTTTTAAATGTTATACCACATTTAAAAGAACAAGTGACAGAGATTATGCCTCGGCCCTTTAAGTGGCAAAAGGAAACTCATGCATTTAAATATGCTTTTTAGCCTTGACTGCTTTTTACCCATAGTTGCATTAGCGAGGTACGCAACACCACTACTTCTGCCTAATCTAGTGTTTGTTTGCTTTACATATAAATGCTACTTTTTTAAGGGTGCACCGAAATCACTTTTGTTACATTAGATAATTAGCTCAAGCCTGAAAGGCATAGATAGAATGACAGTGAAAAATACAAAGGTGGGATGAGCGTCTGATTGCTTGATGGAGTGTTTTTAAATGTTTTGCAGATTCCTAGTGAAGAAGATAGTGATGCTCTGCACTTGTATGTGCATGAAAAAGAGAGGGATGAAGAACAGATGGGGCAATGACAGGGAGAGATAAATAATCAAGAAATACACACATAAAAATTCAGTGATTGATTGACAGAAATATTTGTCAGACAGCTTCCCTGTTTGTGAACACCCACACCCACAAACACAAACACACCTTTAGCACCCCCAGCAGGCCTGAGTAAATACATTCATTGATTTACACTTCAGGGTGGGCGGCATAAGAGACTTTATACACAATGTTCCTGACACATTGTAGGGTAGTGTAGTGTTAATGGGTGGGAATAAAGCAGAATGGATTTATAGATAAGCTAATTTAAAAACAAATTGTCAGTTGTTATACTGACTCTAACATATGTGCGGAACAAGTAACAAGGATATCAGGAAATATTTCATTGTGTAAAAAGGAAAGAGCATCAAGAAGGTGTTATCACATTTGGTATAGCAAAAGGACAGCCACTGACCACCAGTAGTGTCTCATTAAAAATGTATGTCTCATATCAGTTCAATGTATTTACGTCTTTTTTAATATATGTCTATTTTCAATGACATGTTTTAGTGTATTAAAACAACACACAAACATCATAACAAGTAAGAAAACAAATAGCATGTGTTTGAATAGAAGTGTACTGCAGAAGTAATAATGCACAGTATTAAACTGGAATCACCTGCTAATATTTAGAATCACCGAAAGTTCAATACTTTTTTAGTATTTTCATTCATTTGTTGTCTTATCCACTTAATCCGAGTCATGGTGCCAAGGCAGGAATGACCATAGACGGGGCACCAATACATCGTAGGGCTTACATACTCATGCACACTGTCATACAATAAGCACATTTTAGAAAAAAAAACAGCCAGTTTAACACACATCTTTGGAAAGTGGTAGGAAACTGGAGTATTCAGAGTAAACCAATAGGAACATGGGGAGGACATGCAAAAAAAGGTTGGGATCGAACTGGGGATGCTGTAGCTGTACCATCTTGCTGCCAAAATGATAAACAATGCTCCAACTATTCTTATATTAAGCCTAACATTACACTCACCAAGCACCTTATTAGGAGCAATACCGTTATACTGGGTATACCCTTAATTTTGTAGCCCAAATACCTCAAGGTATGACAAGTTGTGCATTCTGAAGTTTTTTTTTTTTTGCTCACTACAATTTTTCAGAGTGGTTATCTGAGTTATCGTAGGTAGGAGTCCACCATATTGTAGTGAAGAAAAGGTCTTAATTGACCAGAAGGGGCGGGGGTGCGCTGATTCACATGACAGATGATGGTGTGTGATTGACATTTTTTGCTGTGAGTGTGCATTCCTATTCAACAGTGTGACTAATCAGTCCATGCCAAAATTATGGTATCGTGGTAACCCCTATATGCTTTATACTTACCGTCTCATGTCAAAGCAAATAAATAGCACATGATTGGACAAAATTAATAGCGCAGATGCATGTGAGGAGTAAGAGGAGGAGACCTGATGGGGTGCTTTCGAGCTCAGATTCTTTAGTCCATAAATAGCAATGTCTCTCTATCTGTTTTTTTGTTTTATATATCACTTTTTATGGCTACCATAACAATGAGGGCTGTAGTTTATGGGTGCTGCTGGTGAGCTGAAGTGTGATGGGGACTGAGTTCGCTCCTTAAAGACACCTGGCAATAAAACCAGAAGACGAGTGGAAAGAGATGGAAATCAGTAGGAGAAGAACCTAGTGGTGTGGAGCCAGGCTGAACGTAGGGGTCTGGCTGGTGCAAAGTGCTATGCGGGTGACCCAGCAGATTATAGGGGTCACCGATTTCTAAGTAAGCTGAATGAAGCCACTGTGTCACCCACAGACTCTGTCACCGGAGGCTCTGGCAAAACCAGATGCTATAACATCTGCATTAAGTACAGCTTTAAAAAAAATGTAAACATCTAATGGCATCAGAATAAACAAAATTAAAATATAACTTTGTAAAGAAAGTTTCTATGTTCAATGTATTATATGCACCATCCTCATGCAACGCCATCTGCAGGAGTCTGAAGTTACTAGTATATGTACAGTCCTTGTTTACCATCTGCAGTGGGGAAAATAAGTATTTGATAAACTGCAGATTGACCTGCAAATAATGGAGAGGTCTGTAATTTCTACCATAGGTACACTTCAACCTTGAGTGACAGAATCTAAAAAAACTTAATTTTTAATTAATTAATTTGCATTGTATTGCATGAAATAAGTGCACTGCTCACAAAAATGGGAATATTTCATTATCATTCATTATTATGACCCTATTTTTTAGCAGTATATTTGATACAATAGAAAAGCAGAACTTAATATTTGGTACAGAAACTTAATATTCGGTCAGTTTCCTGTAGTTCTTGACCAAGTTTGCACACACTGCAGCAGGAATTTTGGCCCAATTCTCCACACAACGTTTTCAGATTTCAGGGCTGTTGATGTTTCAGCAACATTGAGTTTTAGCTCACTCCAAAGACTTTCTATTGGGTACAGGTCTGGAGACTGGCTAGGCCACTTCAGGACCTTAAAATGCTTCTTATGGAGCAACTCCTTAGATGCCCTGGCTGTGTGTTTTGGGTCATTGTCATGCTCTCTTACTGAGAGAAGGAAGTTGTTGGGCAAAATATCATGATATATGACTCAGGGATTGGTGAATGCCATGAGAGTGTTACCTGCCTGACTCCATTCTGGCAACTGTAGTTTGGTGGAGGAGGCATAATACTATAGGGTTGTTCATCTTAATGCTTCAGCATAACAAGACATTTTGGAGTTCTTGTAAGGCCATTTTCTGTTCCAGCATGGCTTTGCCCCTGTTCTTAAAGAAAATTCCATAAAGGCATGGTTGTGCCTTAACCCCGGAGCGTTCGGTCGTCCTCGCCAGTCGCCATTACAGAGCTATCGGTGAGGCGGCTTATATCCAGTGTCCAATTTATGACCTGATTCCGAACAGCTGCTTCTCCTGCTATTTGGGTGTGGGTTTTAGCGCTGTTCGGTGCCAGGACGTCTTCATTCGGTACGCGCGCCCGACCACCGGCATGCTCGCACCCTTACGCACACCTTTAGGGATAGTGGGTTATGTCCGGGGGCTTTTAGTGCCGATGGATGCGTACGGAGGGAACCCCTGAGGTATTTAGTATTTTTATGGGCACTTTGAGGGTCTCTTGTCCCGTACTCATGTGCTCCTCACACACCTGAGCTCACACTCCTCCGTCATCTGCACTCAACGAGCCTTACTCCAGCCAGCTGCCCGTCCTGAGTGGGACGCTCCCTGGCTCGGCTTACTCGCGCCACAGTGTACCTGGCGTTTGGACTACCTCCGTGCCTCGCCACTTGGGAGAAGTCCCAAATCGTGCTTTCTGCACGCTTGCCCCGCTGGTGCTATGGCGCCCTCTCACGATCAGTTCGCGCGTTGGGTAACAGTCGGGATGCAACACAAGCGGCGCGCCATTTCAACCTTTTGTTTTTTTTTGTGTTCAGGAGGCCTTTTGCTCTGCTCTTAATCCCCTTTTAGTTTTTCCATATCATTTCCCTGTTATTATTATACGTCGTGGGATTCCGTCTGTCCCGCATCCTTGGGTCCTACCAACAACCACCACATCTCGTAACAGGTTGATGTTGGTGTGGAAGAAACTGACTGGCCCACAGAGAGCCCTGACCTCAACCAAATCGAATACCTTTAGTACGAGCTAAAAGAGAGAATGCAAATTCCCACAGACATACAATTCCCAGTAGAGTGGAAGCGGTTAGAGCTGCAAGGGAGGACTTCATATTACTGTCCATGGATTTTAAATAGGATGTCATAAAATCTCCTGTAGCTATAATGTGTAAGTGTCCCAATACTTTTGTCCATATAGTGTATGTGTACTTGCCAGTGGGAAGAAATGTTATTTACTGTTCTGGAAACATGGTTCTTAATTTACCAGCTTTTTTTTCCTCCCGATTTAAGTCCTGGCTTCCAAGAGAGTCACTAAAAATTTCAATTATGTTCTGAGAGAGGCAAGCATCAGAGCCCTTTGACAGCAGCAGGCAGTCAGGTGATGTGATGAATGGCCAGCCTTTAATGTTATGGGGGATTAAACTTAAATTTCGAACAATTCCTTGCTCAAACTATAGGTGGCTCCTTTTTGAACCAAGCATAATAAGTTTCCAGCTGCTCCAGTTTTAATTACATTCTTTTGAAGCCTTACCTACACTAGTCTTGGTTAGAAAAACAGGATCAGTAGGTTGGTCATGTAAGAGATTTGTTATGCCTTTGTGGATATGTGTGGCTACAGGTATCCCACTAATTACTAAAGGGGGCCATTTAAGTGCCTGAAGAGAGTGGGATCTGGCAAACATCCACATCAGAGAAAAATTGGTATTCCATTAATGATCAGCTTGAACACAATAGATTTCACTAATGGGTTTTTGACCTTTGAAAACCAATCATATTTGCAGTCCCTTTGATAGAGCCATTTTTATCGTCATGCGAAAATAACAATTGTAGTGTCAAAAATGCATTTAAAGGTGCTTACCTTAAGAACTGCAGTAAGATAACATGGGTAAGAAGGCTGCAAGCCGTCCACCAGGAACTGATACCGCTACACACAAATGACAGTTCTGAAAGGAAGTTGCACATACCTATTCATTAAATAGGACCTTTTAAATTTTTTGTCGCATACACTTATTATAATTTTCAAAGAATTGGAAATCAATTATCTTGTTTTAGTGAAACTAAAGTGTAATTTATTGATGACATTGGTAAAAAACTAAAATGTTTTTATATAAGAGAAGGACAGCATGTGGAAACATACAGGCCTAGGTTAGACAAATTATATCCTGTTCATCTACAACCCCAGTTCCAAAGTTGGGGCATTGTATAAAACAAATAAAAAACAATGAATAAGACTCTAAAATTTATTTTAAAATGTACAGGTAACCAGTGTAAAGACCCCAGAATGGGATTACTGTGATTTGCGTGCAGCAGCATTTTGAACCAACTGTAGGCGATTAATAGAAGTCTGGCTTAGTCCTAAATACAGCGCATTACAGTACTCCAACTGTGAGGAAATAAAAGCATGAATTACTTTCTCTAAATCATGTATAGAGAAAACGATTAAATTTTAGCAATTTGCCTCAGTTGGAAAAAACTGCTTCTAATCACTGCGCTAATTTGCTTGTCAAAATTTAATTCAGGCTTAAAAATAACTCCCAAATTTCTTACACGAGGTTTAATATACGAGCTAAAAATTCCCAAATCGATTTGGTAGGTCCATACTGACTTTGATGAGCCAAACAGGACAACTTATGTCTTACTATCATTAAGATGCAAAACATTATTGGTCATCCACATTCTAATATCCAAGATACACTGTTGTAGTCTCTCAAGAGAACACTGTTTACCAACACTTAAGGGTAAATACAGCTGTACATCATCATAACAATCAAACTTCACCCCATGGCTTTGTATTATTTGTCTTAATGTCTTAACTCCACAACTCAAAACTAAAGGGGAAGAGTAGTGAATAGAAATATGTACTGAAAATGTGAAAATAAATACAGAAAAAGGTGAAAATCACTCAGATTGGACACAAACCAGTCCAATGTCACATCCTTTATCCCTAAACATGCTTCCAGACACTTAATTAAAATGCCATGAGCAACTCTATCAAAAGCAGAAGATAAATCCAACAAAACTAGCACAGATCAGTCACTTTAATCCTGAGTCACCAAAAGATCGTTTGTCACTTTTAACAGTGCATTTTCCGTACTATGCAATGATCTAAAACCTGACTTAATGGGTTCTAAAATGCTGTTTGCACTTAAAAGGTTTGAACTGCCTTCTCTAGTACTTTAGATAAAAACGATTTGGCTGTTTTGCTTTCTGGTTCTCCCCTTTCTAGCTATGCTGCTATAGTTAGCGCTGCTGTAGTCTTATGCTACAGTTGGCATAACTTTCTACACTCTGTAATTTTATCTGCACAAACTGCATAACAGAAGTCAAATATTCCAAATCATGCTGGAATCAATGAAACATTGCAGTGAGTGAATATGGGAAAGTGGTGTTTAAATGTCTGTGTAAAATCAGTTGACTGAGTGCCTGTGTGTGTATTATTAGTGAGTAGGCAATTCAGAGAGGGATTAACAGGGGGGTAAAATACTCTGTAGATGTCGCAGTACAAAGTTTCGACTCAATTTGTCTGCTGACGTAACAATGTGTTGTGATGTAATAACACGATTCAGATTGTACACCACAACATGTATCTCACTATTTTCAGTGAACTATGTCAAATATGGAAATATGCATCCTATTGCAACGTATCTTCACCTATGTATTGTGATGTGTATCGTGTTGGGAAATTCTTTTCAATACACACCCCCAGTGAAGAGTGCTGGCAAATGGAGTCTGAAATTGCTATGGGCAGGAGTGTAACAATTATAAGGAGACAATTATTATGGCAATAAAATACTCTATATATTGTGCACAATAGTGTACTAATGCCTTATACCATCAATATAAACATATATATATAAAATTAAAATATAAATAAATATAAATATATAAATATAAAATAATTCCTTATGGGATAATTCAATGCAACATTATCTCATCTTGTTTGAATGTGTTGATAATTATTCTGGTATCACAAAAGTACATCATATGCCGAATCTTATTAAGTCAGGGCCTGAGTATTTCAATTCCAGCTTGGCTTTAACGAGCTGACTGGTAAAGCACCTCATTGCCTAGTGATGACAGATTTCTGAGGGTTTGGTCATCTGTCTGCATCTGCAGGGTGTCTTTCTCTCGTGACATGAAGCTAGTAGAAAGACTTCCACTGTATTACCCATTCCAGAAGAAGAAAACTTCTATTGTATGATCATCCTCATTCTTAAGCACAGTTTCTTTCAAATATTCATAAATTCATAAATTTCAAGTATTATGTTTCAGTGCCTCCCTTTGTATTTTGTAATCTTAAAATACATCATGGCAGAATTTTGTGTTCAGTAACTTCCTATTTCCTATGCAGTAGCCAAGCAAAATGTATATCCCTCTTAAGCATATACCTGGGTGATGGTTTTGTTCTCATCTACTAAGACATCTAAGGAGAAACAAATGAAGGTGAAACAGAGCAGCGCCTGGCTGGTTAATGAAAATCAGATGATCTGAAGCACAAAATTCAGGTTTACTTATTTGCATATCGGTGATGTCTGCAGATGAAGTTAAAAACAGTTTACATGCACACTTCTCACAAAAATTAAGGGATACTTCAAAATAAATATGAAGAGGACCCCACAAGATCTGCTGGACAATTTGATCTTGTCCATGCCCCATCACTGTGTGTTTGGCAGTCTTTGGTGACCATACACCCTACTGAACCTTCAGTGAGTGGCACTCTCGTCCAGTTTGACATGCTTCTGTTCAGCCCCATGAATATGTCACTTCCTCCTCAATCACGATAACTCAGTGTGCATCTCATTTGTGTAATAGAACCACTTTTTTGTTTATTCTGATTATCTTGTTTAATGAAATAGAATCAAATGCTTCTTTTTTAAATGTTTCAAATGCAATTTTTTGTAGACGGTTTTGTTTGTGAGTGTAGCAGAGAGATGCTGTAAGCACCTACGATACACATCCTTGTGATGCTCTAAGAAAGATCAGCTCAAATGCTCTCATAACACTTGCACAGGCTTATTACACTTTTAGTGGGTACCATGTACCATGCAAAATAAATATGTAATTGATGTGCGGTTATTTTTTTTATAAAGATCATGATTTATTTAAACAGCTGTATATCTGAGATGGATAGATGAACAACAAAAAATGTAATGTTACTTAAAAGTAATTCCAAAGTAAAAGCAGCTATCTACATGACACATTTTAAAAAGTATAAATATTAATATTTTTTTACTTACAGGATTTGCTGATTTGGAATAGAATCCATTCTATCCACACAATATGTTGTATAAATGTGTAGACTTGTTAATGTGATGTGTTTTTTCATTCAAAAATGATGAATATATCCAATTAGTTTAAACTTTTTTCAGCACAACAAAGTACCTAAGTGAAAAATATATTTGGTTTATATCTGGTATTCAAGCACTGGGGAACCAAATTACTAATTGAAGTTAATGTGCAGGTCAGTAGCTCTGTTTTCCCAGAATGTGTGTAACAGAAGAATGCTGCCTGAAATCCAGCAAAACTCTTCCTCTGCTGGGATGCAGGAAAGCAGGTCACTTTTACACACCAGAGACTACAACCCAGACCAATATCACCTGCCATGAGTTAGAGCGGAAGAAAGATGGACACCAGACAGCCATTTCATAAAGCATTAAATGGGTTGTGCAAAAGAAATAAAACATGTCACTCACAATTATGGGTGCATGTGTAGTATATATCAGCTAGAACTGTTAAAACGTTAGCATGAGGAAACATCTAGAGAATGTTTTAAAGCATTTGCTGCATGTGCATGCACTAATAATAACAAAATATTCAAATTACACAAATGGATGGATGCAAGAGATCACAGAGACAGTTACGCTAATATATGAAGCAACTTCTATAGAAGCAATACAGCTATTAACCATGAAGGTAAAAACAATTCGCAATATATCAAGGTACGTGCCATTTCACTTCCATGCAGTCAATGTCCAAGTCTGAGATCTTAAGAATTATGATGTGAAATAAATATATATGACACCAGGTGACAGAAAACAGAATAGCAGTCCTAAACAAATTTAACAACAACACTTCTTTCATGTTTGTTTTCCGTATGAGTTAAAATTTTTATAAAAACAATGATTACTTTATCGTACAGCAGTGCGGTAAGTTATGTTTCTATACTGCGTTTTAGTTAATAGGATTGTTTAAAATAAAGCACAATGTGCAAAATATATAAATTACTGTGTGACTGTGGTAATGTCTGGTCAACATTTTGTTTTACAATACTTCGGATTTTAAACAAGTGCATACCAGTACAATAACTGTAAAATATGTGCAAAAGCAAAACTCCCTTTGCAGATTCTTTTTTTCCACACATATTTGTATCAGGATTTTATAAGTATATGTAGACTGATTACATTATTATATGGATATCACAACTTGCTCTCTCCACTGCAGTATTTGGTAACATGTAGTAAAAGTAAAGTAGCTAACTAGTCTTAACAGTAAAGATAAAGATGGGAAATATTGCTTGGACAGGTTATGAGATCTTGCGCTATGCTAGAAGATCACTAGAAGATTTGTAGTAAGGTTGGCTTGTTGTTAGCTACCAAGGTGTCTAACAAATATAGGATATTCTGCATGACTACGTCTGTTATTTAAGTCCATCTTGTGTTATCCTAAGTCTATTATTGTGGAGTGATTCCTGAGTCCCTCCTCATCTAGTGGTGTCTTGAGTCTATAACTGTGCATGTTGCCCTGGCTCAATTTAATCATGATACACCCATACTACTCTTGGCATCGCTAATTGTGTTGTGTTATTGTATTATTGTCCTGAATCTGTTACCACAGTGTGTTGTCCCAAGTCCACCATGTGTTATCCCGAGTTCACCATCTGCGCTGTCCTGAATTCATCATCAACATGTGCTTGTCTGAGTCTAACACTGTGTGCAATTATTCACATGCCTTTTATATGAAGGTCTAGTATTATTATTATTCCTAGAATGAGCAGCAGCAGCATTTCCAATGTCTTAGTCATATCTTAATGTATTGTTTACTTCACCAGTTCAGAGTGCAAAGTACATGTGTCATTGTTGTGATGCTGGATGATTAGTAATTTCAAACAATTGTTTTTATATTCTTAGAACTGTTGTTTGAAGAGTCCTGCTATGCAAACAGACATGATACAGAATCACATTGATACTTTTCATAAGATGCTTACCAGCCAACCATAAAGACCAGTTAAGTGAAAAGCTTGTGAAATCGTTGTCATGTTGTCACATTCACATACTGTCCAATCTCAGCCATTAAAACTTGTAAGTCTTTTACCAACAACCTGCACCACTGTTACAGATTCATGCTTTCCTGAACCTGACAATTAGTTCAAATGGCCTCTAGAGTCACCAGCTCTCGGCACTCAGCAACAGAGCACTTTTGGGATGTAATAGAACAGGACCCTTACATCATGGATGTGCAGTCGACAAATCTACAGCAACCGTGGGATGCCATCATGTCAATATGGACCAAAATTTTTGAGGAATGCTTTCAGAACCTTTTTGAATCTATGTCATGTAGAGTTAAGGCAGTCCTGACAGAATCCCAATCAGAGCACACAGTATAAGTATATGCAACCACTCACTTTTGCCCCTTTCTATATATATCACACACGCGCACACACGCGCGCACACACACGCACACAACAGTTTCCAATAAACCCCTGCGTTAACTGTAAAGCGTTTACATGTGACTGGTACAACACCACTATTGTATGCCATTTTAATTTAAATGTTTGGTGCTATTTATGTTTTTATTATTTATTTGTTAAATCATCTCAGTTCAAAATACTGTAATGTACAAAATAGTGTAACCAGCGCCAACCCCCTTCACATGACTAACACCACACAGCTATTCCAGAGAGATATTTTTTCCAAACTTAAAATTATATACATAGAAATAGAAATACTTACATACTTACATGCATGTAATGTATATTAATATAATGAATTACGCAAACATAAATGGCAAATGATTCAAATTAAACACAAATCAGATAAATGAGGACATGTACAACCATTAAGGTTCTCTTTCCCTGATCATGCCATGACCTACCTTACTTTCAATGGCTTTCATTTAGAAGCTTCAGGTTATTGGAAAGTGGCTGTAATCAAACCTCGATGAAATAAAGGCATGCGCTAAGCCCTCTCATCTTGCCCTGATGGAGTCGACCTTAGACACAGCAATAGACCATGGAGATAACAGCTAAATTTTGACTTATTAAAATTAGTATTTATACATTTAACGTTTAAATGCACATGTAAATCCATTTAATGAGAAGTGAAATTAAGATGAAAAAGGAAATGCTTAACCTTTGTGTTTCTTGTTTCCTTGGTATGTCCTCCCTTTTTTGAAGAATCTTATCAAATTAGTTTAGTGTCAAGTGTTATTTTCCTGTTAATACTTTCAGGCAATGAAATGGCTTTATATCAAAACCCCAAGTAACAAATGGTTCAGATTTACAATTGATACATGCCCATAAGCCATAATATTAGAACCTCCAGCCTAATATTGTGTTGCACTCTTTCATGCCACCAAGCCTTTGACCCATACAAACAGACCTCTTCACAAGACCCCTGAACATGGTCTGTGTTATCTGCTACCAAGTTGTTAGCAGCAGTAAGTAAGGATGTGGTGGCTTCATGGATCAGACTTTTATTTAGATTTACAACATTTAGCAGAAGAATTATCCAGAGCGACTTTAAACTGATACAATCTTACAATTCCAGCAGCTGTGCCATGTTCAAGCACCCAGGCCATGTTCAGAGGTCTTGTGAAGTCTATGTCTGTATGGATCAAAGGCTTGGTGGCATCAAAGGGTCCAACACAATATTAGGCTGAAGGTTCTAATATTATAGCTTATGGGCGTGTATCAATAGTAAATCTGAACCATTGCTCAAGGGCCCAACTGTGGTACCTTGGCAGAGGTGGGATTTGAACCTTGGACCTTCTGGTCCAGAGTCCAGTACTTTAACCGCTAGCCTACCACAGTCCTAACTTGTTTGTCCATCACATCCTACAGATGCAGGGTATTGAAATAGCCTTTTAAAAATAGATAAGAACAGCTTTAGTATTACATTTCCTAATGTTTTCTCAGCTAGGACCATGTATTATTGTACAAGCAGCGAAAACTAGGGACCTTGTTTTTCCTTCCACCTCTGATAATGCAAATTCCATCACACACTACCTATATCACCTAATTTTGACATTGTAAACATAAGACATATAAGTCACAGCAACAATTTTAAAATTCAATAAGGGAGCACATAAAAGGTTCATTTGCTTAGGTAGGCCATATCTAAATACTCGCTCTTATCAGCCAGTCGTAAACTTTCCCAGAGGGTAACGCATTTCTATTACTGCACAAAGCTAAACATGTCAAAATGGCATTTTTATCAGGAAGTTGTTCTGGGGGCGAGGAGAACGTTATTCTATAAACACGGCAAGCATTAATCTCCGTCACCTGTCCTGTCTGATTTATACGCCCTTCCCAATGTACTGAGGGTGAACCCAGCCAGAGTTTCTGATAGTGGAGTGTTTTGCCACCTGATGACATCATTGCTGACATTGAAGTCTTGCTCCCCAAATAAACATGGATAGTAAACATGGAAGGAATTTTAGCTTTCTGCAGGAAGAACATTGGAGATAAGGCTGTGTGCTTAGTGTGTTGTGTTATTCCTTTCTCTCTATTCCATCCATTTTGCTTTAAGTCCATTAAAATGATTGCAACAACTGTAAAAACTCTGATCAAGAGCAATTAATCTCCTACTAGGAACAAGGGCTCTCAGCCACAAGTGCGAGAGAGAGGGAGAGAGGGTGGTCTTTTGAATAAACTGAAATGAATGTTTAAAAAGCTAACAGATACAAATATATCATGATATGTAACTGAGTAATGGACTGAGCTCTGATTCTACAACTTGCGGAAGGAAATGGAGGCATCACTGAGTCTCTAGGCACCACCTTAATTTGCCAGGAACCACGGCAATCAACTAATCATTTCTTCCCTCTTCATTAAAAGACCACCGGGATGGGTAAGAGACATCACCCTCTTTTTGCCAGATTGTTTAATTACTGTTGATCCATTGCCAAAATGGCATTACTAGACATGACCCTAGTGCCTACCACAAGGCAAAATCAGCATGTTGCTGTAAATACAACTAATTCCTCCAATATATTTTGGGCTAAGCAAGCAACCTGGTTTCACAGCATCCATCACCTGATTCATTCACTCCATTCACCGCTTTACTAGGTTTGAGTTAATATGCTTTTGATCTCACTGAGGTCTCGCTGATATCTCTTCATCTTTACTGCAAAGCCATAAATACATTGTAGTTATCCATTCTCTACAGGATGAAAACAGTGTCTTCATATTTATCAAATCTATATTACAGGTGCCTAGCTTTTATCATTAAAGTCTAAACGTATCACATTTTAAACACAGTCCAACCAGGTCTTTATTTAGAGCAATGTGCTGTAATGAAAATTGGAGTTAACAATCAGACCAGCAGATTCTTCAAGCGACGCCACCTTACACATGTCGGATGCTACACATAAAATGTTTTTAACATAGCATTCATATAAGAGCAAAGGCATACTTACAGCATGTGCATCTGTGTGTGGTAAGAGTTTAAAAATTATTCTGGTGAGAGAGAGTGTGCTGGAGCACCCGAGTCTGGAAGAGGGGCATTGTTCAAGCAGGGAAATAATAATGAGATTATTAAATACAGCCAGCAGATGAGAAATAATAACATATTGATCACACGAGCAGAACTTTAAAAGGGCATAATTGCCTGATTCCTTGTATTGATCAGCCTGCTCTCGGTGGAGGGTTATACAGGGACTCTAGTGATGGGGAGAGAGGGAAAGATTTTTGCCTTTTACTGCCGATGAATGTAGTTATGTTTTTGCTATACCTTTATATTGGCTTTTGTGGGTCAAAGACTCACAAGTACCACGTGAATGTGTTCCCTCAAATGCTTACACATACACTACTTGAAAAGGCATGTCCTTTCGACATCAGATGTTTAGATATAGAAAATGGTCATTTTAAGCCACTAAAACCATATAAATTCTATTCATCCAATATATTGTGTTATTATCTGGATCATGTAACATTTTGTCCTTGTGCCTAGATTTAAAGTACGACACTCACTTGTTGTGCTCTAGGTAGAGAGGTGAAAGCAGGATGTGTTTTATGAGGGAACACACACAGATGCATGTACAGGCAAGTGCCGCTTAAAAACCGTCCAGTCAACAACCGTTTGCTTTAACGACCAAGATCATAACAATTATAAGGAATTACGGAAAACAGGAAATTGAAATCTGTCTTTGAACTCCGGATGATGCAGATGTAAACATGGCCAAATAAAAAAAAAATTAAATGCCACAATGCCATAATTATTTATAATCATTCTATAATGTTTTGTTTACATATTGTTAATTTAATTTATTTTCATTAATATTTATTTACTTTGCACTAACATGAAGATGGTAGTGGTCCACTCATATTCTCAGCAGTATCGCTGATGCATTTTCATGTCATTTGCACAGTTCTCTTGTGAAAATACATTTTACATTAACATTACTGTAGCATAAAACAGCTGTGTGACTATGGTAATGTCCAGTCAGCGATTTTGAACAACAACCCGTTTCCCAAAATGTAATGTGGTTGCTGTATAATACATACTTACAATATATTACTAGAGACATCTTATTACAGACACTTGCCATTTCATGATTTGCGCTTATATGAAAATTAGATACAATTTTTAAAAAGGTCCACTGCAGATGTAAAATATTTTGACAAAAAAGAAATAAAGTGATATTTTAAACTTATATAAATAGTGTGCCTTGTGTCGGCTGACATAAGAGCTGGAGAAATCCAGGTCATGGGTATTGTGTTTGTTTTGTTTTTTTTCATATAAACTGGGATATGTTTCTGAGTCTGCTAAAGATTAACTTGTCATCTCTAGAACCACTAACTCCAAGCAGGATTTGTTAAAAGCCATGAGAAAGTGGACCGACGTATTGGGGTACTTATGTCAAAATCCCTGGTTATCACAATTTATTGCAGTTCTATGCTCAAACCTTGTCATGTCATTATGGAAAAAAATCTAGAGATACAGTTGGGTGCACTAAATTCTGATGATGCCCGACATCTGTGGGAAATAAAAATTAGCACTTATCTCTTAATGTACTGGAGCCAAAATGAGTGGCAGCTGCTGGTGTGTTTAAGAAGAGCTATAATTAGCCATCATAGAAACTGGGAAATATAGAGAAGATCTTGTGGTTCAGTCAAGAACCACTCAAAAAGACTGGCACCTGGTACTATTTATAAATATCCTAGACAAAGCAACAGAAACAGATTGGCTTCAGGATTATGAGATGTGTGGGATTCCACCAAAAATATGGTGGATTTCAGAGGCATCCAAATTTAGCCCATGAAACAGATTGGAAGGCTCCTGAAGGGGAACCATGTTGACATCTAGAACTTCTGCTTTGATAAATGAGGTGTAATTATACTTAAAAGCATCACTTTAATTGTTTGTGCAGTCAGCTGACAATTTCTTTTCCACTTGTAAAATTTCACACAGCACAGGAAAGTTGCTTTCCACTTTTCATCTAATTTAGATCAGAAAGGCAGAAAGAACATTTAATCAAACACATCTTCGACAGTATAAGTGGACCTTTTTGTATGGCACTGGAGACTTGAACTTCTACACAATTACTCAGGGTTCAAATCCCACCTCTGCCAAGCCACCACAACTGGCACCTTAAACAAGGCCCTTAACCCAAAATTGCTTGAATTCTAAGACTGTATCAGTTGTAAGTCGCTCTGGATGCTGGATCTGCTAAATGCCATAAATGTAAATGTAAAGTTTATGCATGGTCATTTTTCCACTTACACAGACAGGGTTGTTTGTGTATTTTATGTATTTAACATCACTATTTAGCATCAAAGGTCATTCAGGGACAGACACAATGTTACATCAACACTCAGACCTAGTATTACATGCATATACTCATATAGGGTTAAAAGTTGGTAATCAATTAACCTATTTCATGTCTTTATACTGTGGGAAGAAACATGAGTACCCAAAGTAAACCCATGCAGACACCGGGAGGACATGCAGACTCCACACAGGAGTACACAACTGTGTACCCAGGACCTTCTTTCTATGAGGCGATAGTACTACCTACTGAGTCACTGTGCCACCCACAGATGGAGTTGAATAATGTCAATAAGTTGTGTATAGCGATAGCTACAGTCAGTCATTGTACTTCTACAATAATCACCAAGATGGTATATAATAAAGAGGTAACTGACTGTGATCTATCCTACTTAAAAATACTTTAAAACACAGATAGAACCAGAGAGTGCATGTTTAAACACCAACATCATAAGGGCTTTTACAGCTTAAAAAGTGAATAACAAGGAAGCCTATATTTTAAAGTCTAGAAGTGAGCGAAAAATTGAGTCAAAGAAAAGGACATGTGCTCAGACTTGGCCAGACACTCTACAATGTAAGAACAGCCAGTACCAGGGAGAAAAGGAGAGGACAGCCTACACTTTTCATCTGACCAAAGAACAGAAAAGGGTAGGGTTTCTATTGAGGGCACATTGGGGATGCAAATTCCTACCAAAGCATTAAGGCAAAGCTGCAACAGTTCAGCTCCCATTGCTGCGACTCTCTTGTGGAAGCTGGCAATGAGTGGAAAGTTGATATGCGAGCCCGACAGTACTCATTCAGCTCACAAAAAATTGGATTCTGGTCATCCTTTAGGGAGGCGTACAGACCTCCTTTTGAAACAGACCCTCCTTCAACTTTTACAAAGCCGGCTAGAACACATGCTTAACAATGTAGTTCCTCTTGTACAAGAATACAAAAGAAAGTGTGATGAAGATTAGAACTGTGTTCTACAGTTACAAATCGCAGGGAAAGCACAATGGCCAATTCACATCCAGATGTTAGAGACAGAAATGGAGAAGCTGATCAGGTCTTAACTGATTATAATGTAGCTGCAGCTGTACTTACCACGTGAGTATTTCTTATGAATGTTCAAAACTGCACTTTCAGAACACCCAGATATTAGATTTTATGGGTGTGTAAGAAAGCAACAGTTCAAGAATTAATACCTTTTTATCAGGTTTCGGGTTGTATGTTTGACTGCATAGTACCATAATAAATAGTACTGGTTTCTGATCAACTTTCCATTTGTTTTAACAGCTGATGTCTCACAAATAATAATAGGAAATACAAATATGTTTTATATACATAAAATCTATACACCTACCTGACGTCTGAATGACAGAAAACTAGTATGAGTTCACAGAAAAGAGAATCGTATTCTTGAACGCAGAAAACAGCAACATACCTTTTGTTTTTGTTTAAAATGGTATAAAAGACAGAAAGATAAAATTTACTGTATTGTACAGTAATGTACTAAGTGTTTTCAAATTGTGTTCTAATTAATATTACTTTACCATTTCACAATTCATATTTTGTTGATATAGTAGTATAGCATAAATATGTTATACAACTTTGGAAAAGAAATTCAGCTTAAAACTTTACACTGAATCATTGTTTTATCGGGTTGTGTCTCAGTCACTTACAAAAAGCATTTAGTAATATCACAAGATTTTGTGAAATAATGCTAAGATTTTGCACAAACTTATGGAGTCTACTAATAAGTTCTGAAATGTATCATGTTGTTTTTCAAAGATTCAACTTTCAGTTTAAGTTATTCAGAGATCAGAGAGAACTGCAATAGAGGAGATTTCACAAGTGGTCTCATACTTTTGGACACTACTGCACATAATAGATTTACATAGTGCAATACTATTTGTACTACACAACACGGGGACTATGAGATTGTTTTTAATGCACACAAGCAAAGCTCAGAACAGCATACTGGTAGCAGCCATTTTTCATGCATAGCAATAAACAGAGGACTTTGGCTCTTTTCCAGTTACTGCATGTTCAGGGGTTTTTTTTTTTCCCCTCCATCTCACGGTCCCATGATTCAATCAGCGTTTCTAATGTGGTGAACCACATGACATTTGTAACTGAGGTCACTAGCTCAAATTATGTTTCAATGTATTCCCTAAGAACGGAAGACTTTAATGTCCATAACCAGCACTTTCTATCTGATAACGTGTCAGTGAGCAAACAGTGAAATGAACTCTCTCTGGTTTTATAATACATCCAGAGCATATGAACCCTTTATGTCAGGAAGGTAACCTATCTATCTCTCAGTCCAGAGTTGGGTGATTATTAGGAGACCTTTACTGGTGTTGCCCCAACTTTGTGTCATTCTCACATGCAGATATAACATGCTAATGTACCAGGCTGCACCAATCACACACGAAACACACAAAAGACAAATCTCCCATACAAAACATTTGGTGGAAACATTTTTAGTTTCTCTATATGTAAATGCTGTATTATCTTAGTGGTTAATGGTCACATACAATCACAAGCTAAACAGCATCAAATAATGGAATGTAAAAGCTACGTAAAACATAAAAGCTGTTACGTCTACAGTTTGAAAATACTTGAGTAATTTAATCAACACAGTTTGTGTTGATCATCTTCTAGTCCTTCTTCAGTGTTAGTTTCCTACCACAAGACTTATCTTAGCTTGATAATTGCATGACTGGACATTTCCATATAAAGTTTTTTATAAAGTGGGCACCCTCACATCAAATTGAAAAATACTATAGTTTTCCTCAAGACACTTCTGCAAAATCAGTAAATCTGCAACATCCGTACAATACTATAAAAGGCAGCTACTTACAAATCATATTTTATACCAATTGTTGTATTATTATTATTATTATTATTATTAATATTATTGTTGTTGTTGTCGTTACTGTTGTCATTATTATTATTATTTTTATTATTATTATTGTTGTTGTTGTCGCTGTTGTTGTCATTATTATTATTATTATTATTATTATTGTTGTTGTTGTTATTATTATTATATTTTTTTTTTTGCTTTTAAAGTATTTGAAAAAATTATTTTATTTTAAAGTTTCCAGACAACAGATAATATTGATTTTATAATTATTGTGCATTGCATAATGTATTATTTGATGTGAATTGAAAGACCTTTGTCTTTAAGTACTGTGATTGGTAATTTAAACAACCCATTAATGCTTTCTTCATTTGATATTAAAAAATTGTTGTCACAGATGTATCACCGTACTAAATGTTGACACAAGTGTAGCACAAAGCAATACACTTAGCATGTTCAGACTGGACCGAACAGATTGTACTGGTTAGACCCAATATTTTCAACTCCAAATTGCTTTTTTCTACTAATATTCAATGCAATCCTTGTTAGATTTAGTGTTCCTTAGCCTTTTTACCTGTTTCCCTTCCAAAAAAGACTTTCCCCGATCAACTTGTTTGGATTGTTGAAGGGTAAACTCTCAATGCAGCTGCTTCTACTGCTCATGAACAAGGGGAAATCACATTAAATACTGGCCATTGTAACATATACTTTTTTTCTCAGTCTCTTCTCAGACTCTTTTTTTAACACTGCATACAAATGTCCTTTATTTTCTGGTTGTACTATAATAAAAAAAAAGACTGTGAAACAGTTATATATGGTAATTATACCAATGCTAACACAATTCATATATTAGGCAGATTTAAAGCTTTCTTCCTGTAGTCTTTTCACTGTGCTAATGCTTTAAATAATTTGCATTAGTAGGTATTAACAAGCCTTAGTCAGTGATCTATCAGTTTGTATTCACACAAGAACTGACCAGGTAACCATCTGGCAATTGTACTAAGTCTTGACCCTGTGAATTGCTATATCAGTTCGCTTGACCTATCATTTCTTGGGTGTTTTCACAACTAAACCCTACTCTGTTCAATCCTGGATACAAGTACATGTGTGAAAGGGGTTTTACAGAATCCTAAAAAGACATTTATCACAGCCGGAAGATGAATGGTCTGGCTGTATCACACCAATACTAGCATTAGGGCTGTTAAGTGCATAAGTGGTGATGAATTACTTCTCGCTTGCTTCTTTTAAAGCAGAGCCTTGCTCCACACCTCCCTGTGAAGAGAAGCCACATGCTGGCCTACATCAGCAGCAGGGGAGCGTCATTGAAACCACTAGCCTCAGTGTGTGTGCTTACAGACTAAGCCTGTTATGTGTAACTATGTCCCCATGTGACCAGCCTCCTCATTACTGTGGTCTAGTGCTTATCACTGTGTAGCTTCTGCATAAGAAGTCTGCCTGCAAAAACACAGTCATGTTAGCTAAAGTCAACAAAATTCACAATGCTAAGCCACAAGTCATTTTTCAAGAGACGTAGCGGTTTGGTGTGTACACAATACCTTATAGTTGTCTTTGAAGTGGTGCAACCAGGGTGGTTACATCAGCAAAAAAACAGCAGAAGAAGTTAATATGTCTTAATGACTTTATAATGAATGAGGTAATACAGACCATTATTTATTAAATTAAGTCAGGTGTGAGAACTTACAAACATCCATTATCTTTGCGTGGAATGCTGAACAGCTAAGACAACAAGGTAATGGTAGTCATGCAAGTGTCTACAGAGAAGGTTTAGGTGCTCTGGTTTTGTGTTCATTTTGTGATGTGAAACAGTAAGTTGAGCCAATTAACACTTGATTTCAGTATGCACAGTGAACACTAAGTATAATGTAAATCGGTGACAACTATACATTTAGACAATAGTATCCTATATCATCTGACATGGCAACAACAACATTATGCAGAGCGACTTGATGGATACAATGCCAGCAATTGAGGGTTAACAACCTTGCTTAAAGGCCTAACAGTGCCAAGCTGGCACTTAAACCCTTAACCTCCTGGTCAATAGTCCAATACCCAAACCACTGATCCATCACTGCTCTGTGCCATGCTTCGTCTGAAACTTGTTAAGCCAGTCAAGCATCTTTCCCCACCCCTGCTGACACAGTGTCACTGGGAATGCTTGGCCATGCATGCACGGGCACAGCATGCTTGGAGGAAAACACTAGCTTAATTTTTATATGTGATCTTACATGTCTGGTGTATTTGGCTTATTAGTGAATTTACAGTGACTTATTTCAAACCATTATACCTCCAAGTGATAAATTTCAATTCTTAATGCTGTTGGGATGGGTCAATTTAGAGCCAGTAATGACTTCATAAGAATAGTAATAAACAATAAATAAAGGCACTCCCTGACTATTTCACCCTATGATGAAAATCCAATAATAAATATAAATGAGCATTCAACACAAACACTACTCTGACTTTTGAATCTCCCTGGCAGTGCATGATGTAAAGTCATGTGGTGGGTGTGATGCCCACTGGGAAACATAGTGAAGAAAAGTCGTGGTAATGCAATTACCGATTTTGAAAGAAAAAATGTGACAATGATGACCCTATAATGATGCCAATTAAAATAAAGGCGTTTTCATGAAGGATGTGTAAAAAATCACCTGAAACACTTCAAAGCTTGATTTTCACTGTGCCAAAGGTTATTTTACATATTGTGCAAAGAATTGGCAATAATACAATGTAATCCCGACTTTTTGCAATGTGTTGCAGGTCTGAAATACAGGAACTGATGTGAAATAATAAATAAATTAAATAAAGCTAACTAGTCAATTTTTGGTTGTTTTAAGCAAGAAAAAACTTAATATCCCAATCAAGTTGAATTTTTGTAAACCTAAGCCAATGTATGTAGTAGCAAAAGCATGCTTTTTTCAGACACTTGAGCATAGAAATTAACATTTGACTATAGTTCACAAAAAATAGCACAAAAGGGAAATAGGTTTTAAATGAACAAGCTTGACTCATTGATTAGGAAATAATAAGTGTGTTCCCCATAGTTCACTCAGACCTGGATGGAATAAGGTCAGTGTAGAATAACAAACACTAAGACCAAGCAGTGTGCTAGCTCTGGCCCACTGGTTAAACAGTATTTACGACTTCAAGTAAAAACTTGCATCTGAACAAATTAATACACACACTGACAAGCATATTTCAAGTGCTTATACTGCTCACATACACATCCTGAGTCTATTTTTTGGATACTTCCTCTCCTTAGTCCTCTGTGAGCAGAACTAAAACAACATGGTGACCCTAGAGAACCTGGGGGAGCGAGAGCCACCTGTCCATTCCTGGCTCCAAGGATTTACAGCATTGAGGCCATATGTTGCTATATAAACAAACGCTACATTCTAACAAAGCTTCATCCCTCACAATCTCTCTAACACAGACATCCATCGGTGCTTCAGGAGCACACAACATGAGCCAGGCCAATAGTTTTATATACAGTTTGAAAGTATTTTCAGTATTTTCATCAGCTAGGGAGTAGCATACAACACAAATTGGCTTCAAGGGGGTTCATAAAGCACAGTAAATTTACAAAAATGCACAGCATAAATGAATAAGTGGCAATTTTACTTAATTATGCCCTCATATTTAGGAGTCTTTTTGTAAAATACTTCAGCGTGCAAAGCTGTCACACCCATGCCCTGCTAAAGTGTGACATATTTTTTCATATTTGTCACCAGGTCTAGAGCTGAAACTTATGTTGAGCTATAAGTTTGAGTTTTATATAAGTTGGCACAGCAACACAATCATATTAGACCATAATTCTTTTCCCATAAGAATTTAACGCAAGTTGCAAGCCAAAGTATCATGGTGCATGATGTTACGCATATACAAGTGGTTTAACAAGCAGGCCATCACACAAATGGTGGCATAGATCTTCTCTATGGCTTCTTGGAGCCTTCCAGTGCGGGAATACACAGTGGTTCTTCAAAGGTAATTAGTCTTTATATTGCAGCATGTCCATCCACACTGCTCTCGGGACTGAACACATGGACATGGATAATAGGCTCTGTTAATGAGCCAGTCCTTCATTATCAATCTTGCTGGAGGACCTCTAGTTTATGTGAGAGGCCTGCTGTGGACACATTAGGAAATAATGTGATAATTGCTGTGCACATAGACAGCATACAGCCCCATAGTGGACTGAGTATGGAACAGCATGATCCCAGGCAGGAGTCTAAGTATCCTTGCAGTAAATGGAGAGAGGTGCTAAATAAAACACACACCCATACACACCTCTCAATTCCAGGCCTTTTCCAGAGGGGGGATGCCCTCTTTGCCCTGCACCACCTGGTCAAAATACTAACAGCTGACTTGTTGTTGACCTCCACAATGGCTATAAATCACAGTTTCGCCACTGGCAACTCCCACTATCACCTCATGCTTACCACTCAGAGCAAGGTAGTGGCCACTTCTAGATATTTTTTGTTAATGGTAGGATTCTGGATGGATGTATTTTTCAGACAGGTATACTTCCCTATATAGTGCTGCTTATCTTCACCAGCCTCTCTCTGTGAGACTCTGTGCTGCTATGGGATGAAATAGCATTTAACAATAGTTTCAGTTCCAGGTTCATTGTCAGTTTCAACACACAAGTACAATGCATCTCAAGCAAGCCAAGCTGATGGAAGTCAAGGCTCCACCTTCTGCATAAACCACATGCATTATGACAGTATATTAGTTTTGGTTAGCAAGCAGTTTTGTAATTAAGAGGCTTTGAGAGATATATTTGTTTTGACTGTTACAGATGTGGCTAATCGCTCTGCAAGTGTAATGCCTGTCTAAAAGGGTCTTAGTAAAACAGTCAGATCCAGCGTTACTGACTACTGCATACTGTACTAACATATTTTTTTATGTAAAATATTTTGGTCATATAAATATCTCACCTCTTATAAAACACAGTCCTGTGTTATCCCATTGATCAACCATTTTAAGAATTCTGGCTGGTATCAAAATGAGTGGCACTAATATGCAACTGACATTGCATGCAAGTCTGTAGGTCAGATCAGATGAAGCTATGTGTTTCTTTTTGTTGGATAAAATGAGCTGGCAAAAACGAAACATTTAATGAACCACTGGAGAACAATATTGCAGCTCCTGCTTGGGTTTTAGGGAGAGCAAAAGTGACCTTACAGGGATTTGTTAAGGGCATCAGGCCCCCAGCTCCACACAATTTCCTCCATGTTTAATTAAAAAGCGCAGAAAGGCACCTCACTGGCAACACAAGTTCCTGCAGAGTGACATGGACCTCTACTACCTGTTTTCCCCCCATCTTGCCGACCCCTCCACATCTCTCATTCTCGGCCACAGGATACTCACAGCACTAGTGAAAGAGCCACGGGGGTGTTTCTCATTACTTTTTATCTCATCCCATCAGCTCTGATAACTAGGAGCCTGTGGCGGATTCCTTGTTATGTAAAACTCAGAACCTGTCAAAAGCAGAGCCAATATAGCTTCTGCTAGCCAACCACAGCCAGACAGGCGCTCTCTGCCCTTATGCAAGGTGGCAGCAGCAAAGATGTAGAAACTGAGGGAATCTTTACGATGCATTTGTGTCATAGCTTTGGGGGATTTCGTCTTTCAAGAGCAATTACAGCTGACAAGACACGTTTTGCAGTACTCGGGGGCAACAAAGGTAACAAACTGACTTATAATTTGAACTAGAAATGGAGAGAAAACATCAACTTTTAGCTTCCTCACATCCACCTCATATACTGCATCACTGATAAACGTAGGGGATACATAGCGTTAAAGAATATTACCTTTCCTTCTGAGTGAAAACATATCATGTATGTAATGACTATATCATGGAACTTACATGGCAAACATTAGCTCTGGTTGCTTTGTAACTGTCTCCCAGAGGTCTCAAAGAGCATGCAATAAAAGACAGATGGTTAATTCCATGCCATGCTCTATAGCCTTTTTCTCCCCACACACACACACTTGGTGAATAATAAAGAGCAAAAGTATTAATGTTGCCTCAAGCTCACTGCACAAAGCCTCGCGGCTAAAAAGGTACCAAATGTCAGTCGGTCCCTGAAGCACTACATGATCACCAGCAACACTATGTGTACATATATACTAACATGAATAAACTGTCATGGACCATAGGGCCTGTCAGACATGTAAAACGAAACTGCAGAAGTCTTCTTAAACTGAGAATTATGGTCTTGTGTAGGCAGACTAGGTCAAAAAATATGTTAAATATGTTGAAGTGATGTGTTAAACAAAACAAGTTTGCCTCACCAGTTTAATGTGACTGCGCCAGCGTAACACTACTTCATTTCAGTTCAAGTGCCAGATAGTGTGTGATACACAATTCGAATTCATAATAATTACTGTTGTCTTTCAAATGCACATGGATTTTAAAACCTGAAATAGGGTCTGGCAGTATGACAGTATTCTGCAATATAAACATTTTGTAAGGGTATTTTGAAATAGTGACAGTATTTTAATTTCGGATTCATGTGCTAGATTTATCTACCAAAAGCTCAGCAACAGCAGCTAAATGACCGTTTAGGACAAGGATGCTGTTACTGACACCTAATGGCCGGAAAATGGCACTTCCTGCATAAAGCAAATAGATGGGTTACAAGATAAACTTGCGTTCCTCCAATGTATCATTCATTTCCGTGTTTATAGTCAGTGTTGTGAGGGCACTAAATTAGAATACTTTTTGTCTCTTCCATATTTTAGCATAATGTTTTGATTTTTTTATTTTTTTTTACATTTTGAAACATTTTAAACCAGACTAGAGAATGCTTTACGTGGAGCTGGAGAGGTAGAATGCTTTAGTTCCACCATCTATGTGAAATTATCACAATGTTTTTGAAACAAGAACATTTTATCTTGATTTTATCATATTAATATGAATAGGTTATATAGACGACTGACCCCTCCCCACTTTTGCCCTGGCTCGCACCCACACCTAGTATCCCTAAAACATGCTCAGGCACACTTTTGTTATTCCGATAAGCGCTCGCACAGCACGACGGACCTTCATGGTTGTACCTATGTGATTAGGTCACATCTTTGTGCTTATTTTTGGCTTTATTTTGTGTATGCTGACACAAAGCTCTCTCATAATCTCTCTTTTATAACACAGGCTCAAGTCCACCTTGTCAAGTGTGCCAGATCGTGGTTCAGCTGTCATCATTTCTAGTAATATCCAACCAACAAATATCCTTTCAAGAGTAAGACATGTAGTGGTCTGTAAGATCACATAGATATTTAGGGTAACTTCTAAGCGACTAAAGGCCTCTCTCACACTATTATTAGGAGAACACTGAACAAAATGTTGTGCATGGCAGTGTTGAGAGAATATGATATATCCCAGACCATAAACATTATTCATTATTCTCTAGTCTTAGTATTAACTGGATATGGCTATATGTTTCATGAATAATGGTGTTAACGATATTTAGCTGCTGGCTACATTTATGCTAGAAAAATACAAAGCATGAATATTTATTTTTATTCTATCAACAGGAAAACCTCTGATGTTCATTTCATTTTGTAATATGTTTATGGTAAACTACATTAAATGCTAGAAATTTCAGTGGACTGCCTAGAGCACATTTTAGGATTGCTAGCATGCATGCTAAGCATGCACATTAGGCTAGATAAACAGAGGAAAAACACATTTATCTATAGCTTTTTACCTCACATTGGTTCTTCTGGTAAAAACATACGACTGAAAACGATCTTTTAATATTCACCATTTTCTATGTGGGTTCTTCACATTTTCAAATCAAAATACTCTACAGCATTCCATTATGTGAATGTGTATTTAATTGGATATTCACAAAAAGGCAGCAGCAAGGACACAACATTATTAATAAATGGACGTACATTTGTTAGGGTTCCTACCTCTCGCCCCGGAGCGTTCTGCCGTCTTTATTTTTAGCTGGTAACCTTTATTGTTAGCTGGTAACCTCCCGGGGCTTATAGTGCCGACAGACGCGTACGGGGAAAACCCACGAGGTACTGAGTATGTTAGGGACACTGAGGGTGTCCTGTTCCGTACTCGTGCCCTCCTCGCACGCCTGAGCTCACGCTCTTTTCGTCCTCACCACTATCAAGTCTCACCCCAGCCAGCTGCGCGCCCTGATTGAGACGCACCCCGGCTCCACTTACTTGTGCTATACGCTCGCCCTCTGCCGTTTCGTACTACCTCAGTGCTTCGCAATTTGGGAGACGTCCCCAAATCAGCGCCTTATCGTGCTCTCTGCACGTCTGCCCCGTTTTCGTCGCTTTGGTTCCTTTCGCGATCAGTTTGTGCGTTGCCCCCACTCGGGACGCAACACAACGGCGCGTCTTTTCTTCCTTTTGTGTTTTCCTGTGAATAGGAGCCTTTTGACTCCGCTTTTCCCCCCTTTTAGTTATTTCTATATAATTTCCCCATTTTTATTATACCTCGTGTTATTCCGTCACTCCCGCATACTTGAGTCCTACCACATACCGTGATAACATTAGGCAATCTTGTACTGCACCCGGACACATCTGACCACCAAATCTGGTGTTTTGACAGCTGTACAATTCGCACTGTATCATGACAGGATGCAGCACACTGGACCACACTCCTGAAGAGGTGGGTTCTGGCATAGTTAAGGCAACTGGGCTCAGTGTGCTCTGTGGGCTTAGATTTATAGGTCACAGTTTCTTCCCACAAATCCAACATGCAGCAGGAGTCAACACCCAGGAGTCAAGGTCATTAAAGTAACCTATCCAACAGCATTGTGAATGCATAAGGGTAAAAATGGCAGTATGACCGTTGAAGTTGTTCTTTTCCAGAGGCATCACAGGATTTACATGATACTCTTCATTATATTATAGCAGGGCTGTCAAACCAATTTCTCCTGAGTGGCTACATTTATGAATTTACTGTTTGCTGAGGGCCAAGACATTAAACAATAGCTAAATAATACACCTATTAAAATAATTCAAATTGGAATTAATAACTGAGTGTGTCTAATCAATCATGTTCAGCTTACAATTGTAAGGCTATAAAAACGACTTAGCATCAGTTGTAACTGGTTAGTTCGTCAGTAAGGTGCAATTAAAATTAAACATGTAAATCAGCATTTAACATTTTACCTTACAGCGATTTTACATCGGACTGTTCAGTCTCATCCACACATACTACTACTTGAAGTTCAGCCTAAACATTTATTGCAATGCTTATTTTAACTATATATCTATATCTATATATATAAAAGCTTATTTAGCATAAT
>JAUZSU010166372.1:0-13464 GCA_034780255.1 Parotocinclus maculicauda | reverse complement strand
CCAGACATTTTTAATTGCTTGTTCCTCGGATGTTCCTACTTCAGAACATACTGAGCAGGGAGAAAAAAAATTTAAATACTTTATTTTTCAATTTCTCGAGGATTTTGTGGAATCAATATAAGGAAGGAGGACGAAATAAAAAATAAAAATAAAATTTATTTAACCAACAATTAAATTAAAGTGAGTCTGGTAAAAAATTACATGAATAAAGGAAAACTGTTGACTCTCCACCTGAGGGCGGAAAAAGCTAAAAAAAAATATATATATATTTTTTTATTTTAACCATTGGTACTGCGGCGGATCCGCGAAATACCAAAAAAATATATATATTTTTTGTATTCTTCCAATATGATCATCGGTGGATCCGCAAAACAAGCCATAAAAAAAAAAGTCTGGCCTTATTTAAAAAGAAACTGATCACCACACAATACATTCCGCTAGGGGTGTGCCATATCCTATTGTTCGCAATAATACCGCTACAAGTTTTAAAGCGATATAAGAAAAAAAACGTTTCGTCATATTCTGACATGTTTAAATAACAATGTAATGCATTTACACAGTGTATGGTGTATGTCCACTACGTGACTCATAGGCAGAGCAACAGAGGAGGAGTTTGTCCCAAAGCGGGGAGCGACTTTGGTAATGTGGAGGCAGTTTTGGGGCCAAATAGCAGATTTTTGTACAACAAACTACCATAATACGTAAGCCATCCAAAAGGTCTGTAACACAAAAACGGGAAACGCATCTAATCTGTTTTACCACCTCAAGCAGAAGCAAGCATCCGAGTATGAGAAAAGTCAAAAATACCGTGAGGTGAGTTAGTTTACAGTATAAAATATTCATTCATTCATTTATTATCTTCCGCTTAAACCATACGGGGTCGCGGGCCAGCCAGTGCCCACCTGGCAACTCTGGGCGCAAGGGCAGGAACACCCCTAGATAGAACGCCAGTCCATCGTAGGGTGCACACACACACACATACACACACCATTTACAAACTAAGGGCCACTTTAGAGACACCAAACAACCTAACACGCATGGACTATGGAAGGAAATCGTATACCCGAAGTAAACCCACGCAGACACGGGGAGAACATGCAGACTCCAGACAGAAAGGACCCATGCCAATCCACCCTGGGATTAAACCCGGGACCTTCTTGCTGTGAGGCAGTGGTTCTACCCACCGAACCACTGTACTGCCCAGTATAAAATATATTTTGTTGCAATTGTATGGTGTTGAAATATATCGCCAAGTATATAGCGATCACAAAAGTAGCCTAAAATATCGTGATATTATTTTAGGCCCATATTGTCCATCCCTACATTACGCCATACAACAGCTGTAGCCTTCTGATTAACGCCTTTTTGTTCAAGCACTCCCACAATTTGTAGCACCACCCTAATATGCGTTTCTTGGACTGATTTTGAGGGCGAGATCTTATGTAGTTATTACAAGGCCGATATTTAAGCTGGAACGTCAGATTAGTCAGTGTGTGACATTGCTTATGTTTCACACGTCACATCTGTCCCTCTACTCAGTTTCAGACAAAATGAGAGGTGCTTAGGAAACAAGATATTTGCTCTATCCTTGTTCTGGCTACTCTGTATTAGACTACAACTAATGTGTGCATGTGTGTGTGTGTGTGTGTGTGTGTGTGTGTGTGTGTGTGTGTTTGTAGGTGTAGGGACTGCATGTGATCCCTGCCTTTTTCCGTATAGTGCTTTATTTGGGTCTACTTCTAGGGCAGTGCTTAATTTGACTGGTTATCTTGCATTTGCATCTTACTACTTTTTGTCACCTTCTCGTTTGTGCTGCAGTACTTCAACAGCTCAACGATACACAATGAAGACAATACTGTGTGACTTTATGCACTGTAGGGAACGTTCCAATTGCGTAACCTATTCCCAGTTTCCCATTTTTTTTCTGTTGATGTTTCTGGTGCAACAAAAGGTCACCGTTGTTTATTTGCCTGATTAATAGGCTTATGTTTATGTGCACAAATCCCTAAGAAATATATCAGGCCAGCATAACACCCCAAGCTCTCCTTCTGCTGATGAATGTCGTTAAGGATTTGGTCATGATCAAAAAGTACAGCTCCTGTTACTTACTATAAAATGCAGTGCCTGAAAACCCGGGTTAATATCAGAATCGGAGCGCTGTTGCAAATCCTTTGCTTTGTGTGTTTATTGTTTATTGCCCTTTCTAGTTTTAGTGCTTTTAAGTACTGGTATATTGTGAAGGGTGAGAGTTTGTGAAGGGTGCTCCTGGTGCTCCAGTTCTCTCCCAACATCCAAAGATATGCTTTAGGTTAATTATGCTTAGTTTGTGTGTGACCTGTGCTCTAAGCTGCTGAGTAGGCACCAGCGCTCCTGTAACCCTATCCAGGATTAAGCAGATAAGAAGCTGACAGCAAGTATATTGTGAAAAAATGGATGGTAAATTGTGTTGTGTTATTATTTTAGGTTCATATAGCCCGACCCTGATCTGAGGATTCATTACAAATTCAAGTCCCTCAAAATAGACAACTGAACATATTAATCTCACACAATGCACAATTGCCTTTTGAAGGACTCATCCCCGTGTGTGCCAAGTCTCTTTGTATGTACCATAATACGCTATTCATCCTTTTCTTCCTCCCTTGGTTATCTCAGAGAGACCAGAGTCTTACAAAGGTGCCAGGCCACTGTGCGAAAATTAATCACAAAAAAAAAGTCTCCTCAGTCACAACGCTAAACTACGTGATCATATTAAAAATCGACATGGTGGGCAGCAGCCTTTCAACACTGAAGTATAGCCTTTTGGGCTATATCGAATAATTCCCTCCAAATTGAGTACACAATCGAACAGCGGAGCAGCGTAAGCCATAAAATCTGAACGTTCCCAAACGCCAATATTAATAGAGATGGACTCTGCTGCTGACTAATAAACAAATACAGATGGTCATGCTTGATGCAAAGCTCTCTACACCAAGATCAAGCCGCCTCGTGGTATAATTATCTGTCATTTTTCCTCCTACCAACACCCTTCTTCTTAAGTCTTTTCTGATGAAAGTGCTTGGGATTTGCATGTGTTACTAAAGAGGGGCTTAAGGATCATCATTAAAACAGGACTGGCCTACACCTCCTTTATGAAAGTCTTCAAATCATGCCTCTAGACACTTGACTCTAACCGTAAAACTCACCCCGATAGCCACCGTGTGGTACACGTGACGTCTTAAGCGCCTGGAGCAGTGGTCTTTCTCAGAGATTAGTCATTAGTGCTTTCATTTGATTTTAATCTAATCACATGATGACTAATTCGATTCTTCTCCGTGCTTTGTCTATAGGACAGGAGTCAGAGCAGTAGGACACTCAGGTACAGTCTTATTTTTTGTCACTGTGAAATATGACATCTATAGTAAAGCAGCTGTCCAAATGAAGGGGCAGCCTCTCTCAGGGTGATGCTTACTCTGGAGCACTTAGGAAAATTTTTTATCTTCACCACGCTTATCCTTATCGCATTACTGCCCACCATGTTCCCCTCCAGTTCCAGATACATTTACAACCAGTAAAGACTTTCCTTATTTGGTGTCTGAAGCACTTGCAGATTGTTTGGTGGCTCAGACGAGTTCAACATTTGCCCCGACTGCCATCAAGAGTTAGAAAACAGTTACATCATGAAGCAGAAAGAAAGTCAAAGCCGACCAAAATCCAAATGAGCTTCTGCAGAGTCATTACAAACCGTCCCATTTTTTTTCTAATCTTTAAGATGAAGTGCCACTGATCATTCATCATTGCTTTATTTTGGTATAACAAAAATGTGTGAAACATCAAGATGACTTTGATTCACTAGTACGCTGTGCACAAAAATGAGGGGATATTCCATTTTTGTGAGAAGTGTATTTGGCAGCATATTTAAATACAGAGAATAATATGATTTCACAAAGTCAGTCGTGATTGCTAAGGCTTATATTCACATTTATCCAGTTTCAGATTTATTGGCAGCCTTGGTCAAATGGTATTAATCATTATGATACGTCTTAGTAGCTAAATAGCTTAATTTTACATTGAGAAGATGAAAAAATTAACCTTTGGTGCCCAAAAGGGATTCCACATTTCCTGGCACCCCTAAAAGCTAATTTACATTAATATTTACGGCATTTAGCAGACACCCTTATCCAGAGCAACTTACAACTCCTACAGTCTAACAATCCAAGCAATGGTGGGATAAGGGTCTCTTGCTTAAGGACCCAACTGTGGCAGCTTGGCAGAGGTGGGATTTTAACCCTGAACCATCAGGTCCAAAGTCCAATACCTTTACCGCTAGGCTAATTAACACACGGTAACTATTTCCCTAGAATAAATTTAGGGCTGCCCTCCACATTACAGTGTCTGGCCAGGATAAGTGGAGTCAGATCGGGAACTTTGAGTTACTTCCAATCAGGACTGCACCAAATGTTCGAATAATAAAATAATCAAATCTATTACTTATTAATTATTCTTATTATGAACTGGTCAACTTACAACTACACTGCTCACAAAAATTAGGAGATATTTCATTAGAGGATGTTTTTTTTCTTATGTAGCGATCAGCAGTCACATATGCCTTGAGGGTGTTTTATGCATTTGTTAACTATAAAATAACTGTAGATAAAAGATAAAGACCTTATTAAAACATTCACTGTTTTAATGAACTTTCCTGCTAATACAAATATCCAAATAAATAATCAAAATAAAACTCCAATCTATATTTTCCTGTGAAAACTTAAACCCAGTGATTTGCGGTAGGAACAATAAATAAATCGGATAAGTAAATCAGTATCTCCAGTCATAAACATGAGGTGCGTTCAAATTCGGCAAAGGGTGGCAGGATGTGTTGTCTGTGAAGCGTTCAATTGAATGATATTGTATTAACCTTTCATTTCAGCAGTAACCCCTGCATGTTCGTGGAGAACTGTCACCTGAAACGGTTTGCTAGTGTTCGCAAACGTTGACAGAAAACTCGAGGCAAATAGGTTGGCTCTTTCCCTTCTAGCTATGCTGCTATTGTTAATGCTGCTGTTTCATTCTGCACCTGGTATCAGTGATTATTAATAGACTACGTGCTCCTAACCCATAAGTAACTACAGTTTCTCTTTTTTCTTTAGGCTTATGTTCCAGTTCCAACACCACACACTTAGATGTTTCTCCACTCCAGCATCACTCTACTGGTCTTCATTAACAGAAACCAGTCCCACAATACCTGGGCTACACCAGAGTGCAATAAATTCCTCCGTTATTTAGTTATTAGGAGACGATGTGGCTCCAATAACTTACCAGAGGACTCGTTATCTTAAATTTATGTAGCTATTTTATTAATTTTATTATTCACTTATTGATTATTTTATTATTTTATACATCTTAACTATTTCAATTAACTTCTAGGCCACCCAAGAAGGTCGGGTCCCTTTTGAATTCTTGGTCCTTCCAAGGTTTCTTCCCTCTATGTTCAGGGAGCTTTTCCTTGCCACTGTCGCCCTAGGCTTGCTCAATTTGGGATTGACCTTTTAAGATAATAAGATAATATTGTAAAGCTGCTTTGAGGCAATGCACCACTGTAAAAAAACGCTATATAAATAAATCTGTCTTCACATCTGTGACCTCGATGTAAAGACAGCAGTGCAGTGTTCAAAACTGTAACCTTTATACGGAATGTGAACAGGTTCATCCTGAATAAGAGCTACTTGCAACCCTTCCAACTCCATTAATGATTCAAGAGAACATGCATGTACATGCATATTGAAAATGTACAGCTCATACCATGAAGTAGCACAGCTTTGAACATTCCAGCACATCTAACTTACTGAGATGAATCATCTTCACAGAGTGAGTTGACGTGTTTACTCCTCAGATGCTCCAACATAGAGGATTTGCTTCCATGCCAACTATGGTCAGATTGACAAATATTGTAGTACAACAGACAGCCTTAAGTGTGACATCAGGCTCTCACATTTGAGGATTTTGTCCTTGAGGCTGCCATCGCATTTTTGTTAACACTCCAGTAAGCGTGAATGTAAAAACATGCTTGGTTAGAACCAGAAACATGCATGATGACATCACAGACTAATTGACGATTCATTTGGTATTCAATTTTAGTCGGCTAAGTCGATTAATCATTGCAACCCTACTTGCAAACATTGTTACTCACTTCTCATACCCGCTTTAATCAACTTCTTGGTGTAACCAGCAACACAGAAACAAACGGGTTTTAGGGTTCTTGTAAATCACAGGACACATTCACAAATACACATACAGACTTAAGAGACAACAACTGACCTAAAACATCTTCGGTATTTAGGAGGAACTCGACACATACAAACAAACTGCATACAGACTGGGATTTAAACCTGGGCCTCTGGAGCTTGGTCTATTTATTTCTTCTGGCTTATTTAATGTAGCTACCAGCATCAATAGGACTGTTTAATGTAGATATTTAATGTAGCTACCAGCTGAACTGGACTGTGGTAGCTTAGCGGTAAAGGTACTGGACTCTGGACCAGAAGGTCCAGGGTTTAAATCCCACCTCTGCTAAGTTGCCACGGTTGGATCCTTAAGCAAGTCCCTCAACCCACCATTGCTTGGATTGTAAGACTGTTGTAAGTCGCTCTGGATAAGGGCGTCTGCTAAATGCTGTAAATGTAAATAAATTGCCATTTTAACAACAGACACAAGGTTATATTAATACACAAGGTTACTTTAAAGACAGACAATTCATAGTAATTAGTTAATCTAAAGCATGTCATTGGACTGTGGGAAAAACTGGAGCACCCGGAGTAAACCCACATGGACAAGGGGAAGACATGAAAACTCCACACAGCCCCAGAACGCTCCATCTGGGGATCGAACCCAGGACCTTCATGCTGTGCCACCCTTTAAGGAGCTTTAAGGCAACAGTGCAACCACCGTTTCAAAGGCTTCACCACTTAAAACAAGCTCATTGGTGCATTCATTGGAAAGAGCTGCCAAAACAAACCTTTAATTTTCCATCATTTTCCATAAAGCCTTAAATAACTAATTACCTTGTACATTCCATCTTAATTTCTCCTTTATCTGTATTATCAAGCCACGCCCCAAAATGCATCGTATGATGCGCAATAAGAATCAAAATTTGCAACAACGATCGGGCTTTTCTAGTAAAACGTAATGCGTATATTTAACGGGGGACGAGTTCAGCTGCTAGATGGAAATAGGCAGGATTCTGGGAAGCGGTGTCACGAAGCAGAGTGTGTCCTAAGTAAATGAAGCCCCAGCTGGGAAGTGAGGTTTCACTTCACACTCTGAACCTCTGAGACTGTTCTGAAGGATTCACCTCGAGATGTGGGAACATTTCTAATTATTGCTTTAATTACACTCCCACAGGTCCCCCAGGAGGCAAGGCAGAATTATGGGCTAATATAAGTGTGCTTCCTACGATTTTTTACATTTTTTGCTTAAATTCCGAAACTGATACATGAAAATGTTCATTTACACTTAGTACAACATTCCTGTCTCTTTTCTAAAATGAGAGAAGCCATTAGTGCTCACTGTGATAAATACACGACTCCCTGCTGCTTCATTAAAAAACCAAATACCATAGCAAATATCATTTAGACTAAACATCTCAAAGTACCGGCTTCGTGAGGGAGATGCAAAACAGCAACAGAGGCAGGGAGTTGACAAGTACAGATATTACAAAATTTTCGCTTCTTTTCCTCTCTGTGAAGTGCGTTCATGCACAGATGGACCACAGCCAAAGGCTAATCATAATCCTCAGTTTAATCCTTTAGTCCTTACTCCCTGTCATAACCAAAAGGCAGGTGTTCTCACAAAAGTAAGCTTAAAAATATCTCATCCACACTTTTTAGGAGAGGTATAGTCAAACTGTAGAGAGGATAAGCAGAATGGATTTATATACAGCGTTTGGGTAGTTATTAAAAAAAAAACAAAAAACAATCTATTACTGATTATTCATGACTCAACTAGAACTGCAATGAGATTACTTTACTTAGTTTAAAAAATTTTTTTTTTATCACATTCACTACCTCTACCAAGTCACATATCTTTTGAAGCTTTACTTCTTTACATATGGTGTGGTATGCTCCCAAAACCACTGTAAAAAATAAAAAATCTGTTGTATTTCTAGAACTCTCCTCCTTTAAAATAAGTTTTGGTTCTGCTGACAAACCTGGACTGGTCACTAAAATCTAGTAAGAAGTAAAATAAAAAAGTCAGATCAAATAAGACAAATCAAAGCTAACATTCTTACCTAAACATGCATGACTGAAGTTAAAAATGAGTGAACAATCTGCATAAGGAGACAACAAACAGACACCACCAGTAGTCCACTTTGTCCACCATGAATATCTTGACATATGACATCTTTGCGAGTCAGCTGATCACAGCATAAAGCAGCCAAGGTACTAACATTAAAACACTTTAGCGGAACTGTTTGCAAAAATGTGACTTACCACAAAAAAGCAACAGATGGTAGGACATAAATGTTCTGCACCAATGAAGGACACCGTGCCAGTTCTTGCAGATGAGAGAGATTACAACTTTTGATTACTTTAGACCTAATATATAAACTGGAAAAGTGCCTTCTAATTATCGCTAACATTAAAGTCCTAGAAAACATTGAGATATAATTTTTTGTCAATATCCCACACCCCTACTAGGTCCCACTATTTTATGTTTTACTTAACTTCAGTTTTCAGGTCATAAGATTTTTTACGTGGTGTTTCACTTTATTTGAATGTGTTATTTGAATCATTTGAATGTGTGCTAAATGACATAAATGTAAATGTAAACGTGAAGATATATCAAATACACTGCTCACAAAAATGAGGGGATATTTCGAAATAAATATGAAGCAATTCAAATAAGAAGCATTTGATATTATTCCCTTGAACAAGAAAAGCAGAAAAGCAAATTAAAAGTCAAAAAGTTGTTTGATTACATAAATGAGATGCAAACTCAATTATGGTGATTAAGTAGGAAGTGATATATTCATGATTGTGAACAGAAGCGTGTCAAACTGGACGAGAGTGCCACATATTGACTGTTCAGTACAGTGTATGGTCACCCGAGAGTGCCAAGAGACATTGACAGGGATGGTGCATGGACAGGATCAAATTGTCCAGCAGTTCTTATGGAATCCTCTTCATATTCATTTTAAAATATCTCCTCATTTTTGTAAGCAGTGTACATCTTAACCATTTTGCATAAATTATGCTCTTGGCTGTTAAAAACTCTTACCTCTTCCCACTGGTGAATGTAGCGAATAAGTCTGGACAGCCTCAGCAGCCGTAACAGACTGAGTATCTTTGTGAAACGGACAATCCTGAGAGCACGTGCTGTCTTGTAGAAATCGGAATCGATACGTGTCTCGACGATCAAGAAGATGTAGTCCACCGGGATAGATGAGATGAAGTCCACCACAAACCACGAGCGTAGATACTTGATCTTAATCTGCTGTGGGTCCAGGATGATCTCTGTGTTGTCTTCTTTGACAATGCCCGTGCGGAAGTTAAGCACCAGGTCCATGAGGAAAAAAGTGTCAGAGACCACATTGAAGACGATCCAAGGTGGAGTGTGCTCATCCTTGAAGAAGGTGATGCCCACAGGGATAATTATCAAGTTCCCCACCATCAGCAGCAACATGGTCAGATCCCAGTAGAACCTGCAGGCGGTGATTAAGCAGAGCATCAGAGAAAGGTGGACCCAGAAAACACAGAGTAGAAAGCTAAAGTTAGTGAAGTAGATTTACATAAAATTCAAACAATAATCATGATCACTTTGCTCAGAATTGAAAGTGTTTTTAAACTGTTAAATATTTAGGCATCCCTAGTAATTGCATCATGCTGATTTTTTATATGAAACTGAGGCCAGGCATTTTTGATTGCTAGTTTAGCGGATCCGCTGACCATCGTATTTAAAGAATACAAAAAAAATAAAAACTTTTTTGGTATTTTTCGGATCTGCCGCAGCACCACTGGGTAAAATTGGAAAAAAAATTACATTTTATTTTTTATCTTTTAACGCCCTCCGATGGAGAGCCAACCGTTTTCTTCTGTTCATTTGATTTTTTTTCAGATTCACTTTCATTTAATTGTAGGTTAAAAAAATTTTATTTAAAAAAAAAATGTATTTGTATTTTTTCCTCCCTCCTTGTATTGATTCCACAGAGTCCTAGAGAAATTGAAAAGTGCTAAAAAAAAAAAGATTTAATGTCTGGCCTAAGTTAAAAAATACAACAAGTTTTTGCTAATGTTGCTAAATCGTTAAGTAAATTTAGATATACAACGTTACAAATCATCGCCAGTGAATTTGGAAACATTTTTCATTTTATATTCTGCTTATTTTTTATTTCAGTTTTGTTAGTCACTGTTTCTAGATGCAATCTTTTAAAACATAATAACTGTTTTTTTGCACCCATAATGACCACAATGGGTCCTTGAGCAAGGCCCTTTACTCACTATTGATTGGATTGTATCAATTGTAAGTCACTTACGATAAGGTAATCTGCTTGGCTTAAATGTAAATGTAATTTGGCTCCTCAATCACCTTGTATCCAGCCCTCTGAAACAGAAGCAAGCCACAAATGCTTGGCAAACTGTATCAGTTGAAAGTCGTGCTGAATAAGAACGTCAGCTAAAATATAAATGTAAATTATTCAGGGCTTTATTATACATTTAATTATATTTCTAATGATATATACTCACTGAGTATACATACACAAATAAGATAACACACCTAGATAGACCATCCATTAGTCAGATTACTGAAAAAATTGGCCTGCTGTTATATCTCAGGCAGATATGTAAATGATTACAGATGTGGCCTGATTAGACACTGGGTTTTGCCACAAGAGGGCATATACTTGCTTCCCTCTGCTCTATTAAAAAGCTATCAGAGGCTACTTCTGGGTAGCGTACCTGTTTGTGCGATGCTAGACATCCCTATATGATACGCTCAAAAACATTTTGACAGACTTTGAGGAGACGCATCGTTAGACCTCCAGGCCATTCTGACCTATTTCGGTAGGTTTTAGTATGCAGTCCTCGTGGTTTTCTGCAATCAAGCATTTATGGGACCAGCTGGGATGTCAGCTTAGCTTCGACAATGAGCGGTATGAGTGTGCATGTTCTACAGGCCTAAATGCAAAAAGATCTGTGGGCAAATGTGTCACGGGATATCATACGGGACCCGCTCGTCTCCTCGCCCAGTCATGTATCCTCTTGTACCCAGGCTAGAGGTGGCCTAACAGGGTACTGCTTTCAATAGTACAGTTTTCCCATATAAATTGATCCTCTTGCTATATCAGTATTACATTCATACATATTAAGGTTCATTTAACTCCAAGAACTCATTCTTGGTGAGGGATTTGTGTCAGATTTTTTGTGTGTAGTTACATTTACAATGACTATATTGGGGGGAACATTATTTAAAGGGTGGAACATGTACAAACTGCTGACACTGAACAACAAGACACTTCCTTAGGTGGATGCAACAAAAAATGTGTGTGCACTAAGTTATAAATTGCTCTCTGGACCCAGTTGATAATTAAATAGAGATTGGCTGTATTGTGTAGAGGGGTGATATATTATTACATCACTATAGATTGCTTAGAGAGAAGGTCAGCATTGAGAACAGGTGATTTACCCTGCTAAGTTTAACATGGCCCATAAAAAATCCTGTTTGGAAGCTAAAAAACAACCAATTTCAGGCCAATACACACACAAACACACTTTTGGATGCAAACATGCATCCCTCTTTTTTTCAAGAATAACTTTCAGCTATTTGTGGACAAATCACGCTACACTGAATAAACACTAATTACAGGGGAAATTACATACGCAGCTGCCCGAGATGCTTGAGCTATGTTGTGGATGGATTAGCACGCACATGCAACGCACTGACAGTAATTGGAATTCTTCAAAGTAAGAAGGGTATCCACTGTTAAGGATGTCTGTCAGGCTGCGTTATATTTAGCACTGCGCTCCTGAAAGTGTTCACTCCTGTCGAGATTTAAATCCGAGCGTGTAGCGAACACTTCAAAAGATATACCATGACATTTGTACTTCAAGTCTCACCATTTGCCCCACGTTGGGCCATGTCACAGACCCTGGAAACCAAGATTAGACACACAGAAGCAGACCTTGGGGTGGGGAAGGAACCTGATAAGTCGTAATAGATGTGCCATCAGTCTGAGATGTCCCTTCCTTTTTCGGAGTATCACGTTTGACACTGGCGCGTCACAGATGTCTGCCAGACACATCTGTCTGGAGGAAAGTTGGAAAACCAGAGTCCATTTTTAGTCCGATACCCAAGTGTAGCAGGATGTTTTGTAGAATAGAGTGCACAGGAAAGAGCTGCATTGTAGCTACAATACAGACTAGAAACTGGTTTTGTTTTTCACCTGGACAGTTTTACACGTTCAACCTTCCAACTATTAACTGCTATAGCAACTCAACTAGACTTGTTTTATTGTCTAAAAACGTATTCACAACATGCTTCACCTAATATCTCTTCCTATTATGGAAATATAATAATTTTCTAATATTATGGATGAATATAAATCTGGGAGAATTTCAGTCTGTGAACTGCAAAGGTGCAAACCCAACTCCCATCCCAGACTCTCAGATGAGTCAAATGTCATTCAACAGCTGATATAACCACATAAGCAAATGATAACTTTGGCAAACATGTATTAAAGCACTACAATACAGAGTTACATTTACAAATGCCACTTAAAACTGTTAAAAAAAGAAGCCTTGTTAACCATGGCCAGAAGCAGTGCCAACTTCCATCCAGACAATCAACAACAAATATAAAAACAGGGTCTGTCATGGTATGGGGTAAGGTCAGTGCCCATGGCAAATACCCATTGGCATTTACACTTCTGATGGCAGCATTCATCCAGAAATGATCAAAGATGATACCTTTTGCAGACAACGCAAAACAAATCAGAAAAGTTGGGACTGAAATATGTATATCCCTTTTAATTCTCAAAAGCTGTAAATTTCATGGATGTTGTGTTTGTACCAAATCATAAATACAATCACCTGTTTCAAAGTACATCTACTAGCCTCCTACTAGCCTACTAAATTTCACCCATCACAGTTTTTTGTTGGAGTGTGTTGCCGGTCTGAAATGCAGAAATTGATTATTTATTAACAAACGGCATATATTTAACCCCCAAATAACAATACTGTCTGAAATTACACTGTCTGATATTAAAAAAAAAAATTGTTGTTTGTTTTGCATTTTCCATAAGGTTCTGCTTTTTTCAGATTTTGAGTTGAATATCTGTAGGACATTTTCCCTGGCCTTCATCACCTGACTGCTCATTTGCTATTTTACAACTTTATGAAGGTGCAAGTTTGTTTGTTTATTTGGCTTCTTTAACGTCGCTATCCGCATCAGTGGCCATCTCAGCGGCACACACAAGGTTTCATAAGGTTACAT
>JAUZSU010166361.1:0-13464 GCA_034780255.1 Parotocinclus maculicauda | reverse complement strand
ATTGGTCACAGGTGTGACTCCGTTGGTATTACAACTCGAACTGCGCATGCGCGAAGGGAACATTCAGTGCTTATGCAACGCCCTCTGGCGGTCATTCGGGATTCATAGAACCGTAGTTACATACGTAACTTTCGTTATTGCTTCACAAGTGGGTCACATCAGATACTTTAAGCAAGTTTGATAAACTTTTGCTACTCACAGATATGTAATATTGGATTATTGTCCTCAATAAATAAATGATCAAGTATAATGCTTTGGTTGCATTTGTTTAGTTTGGCTTTCTTTGTTGACTTTTGCCACTTGTGTTGAAATCTGGTGAAGTTTTAAAGCAAATTTATGAGTATTATATGCATAAATGTATTGTCCTTGAAACTGTGACCATGTTTAGTATGATTGCAATTCCTATGACAATTGTAATAGAATACAGAGTAGTTTCGGAAGTGATTTCTTTAAAATTCTTGACAGTCATAAAGACTGACTCACCAGCTTTACTGCAGTCTACTGTGAATGTGTTCTTCTGACCAATGAAAGCCTTGGAGAGACCTGATCCTCGTGACACCACCTTACTAGCATCGGACGAAAACTTGGGCAAAGAAGCAAAGGAACCAGCCATGGTGGAGGACTTGGTCACTGTCTCCACTAGCACAGATGAAGTTTCATGGAGGCTGTGGCCACCAGTGAGACGTGGACCTGGAGAAAATGAAACAGAATAAAATTAGTTAATTTTGGCTATTAAATAACAATTGCAGTCTTTGCAAGCTGGCATTTAAAATTGTAAGTATGAGAGTTTTTTTATTATTATTTTCATAACAATCATAGATTTTCCTAGAACTTTTGATTCTCATAAGTATACAGTAAATCTTAGGTCACCATTAGATTTGATTGTTTAAGCAATTGTATAAGTCTCTTAATTGTATCAGTCTCTTCATTAGAAAACAATCAGAAAATACAGGAAATGTATAGGTAGCAAAAAAGGCTACAGTGGCTTGTATTTAGTGTGACATGTCCTCCACTTGAGCAGTAGCAGCATCTGGCAGCTTAATCAGATTGCCAAGTTGACATACAAAAATGCATTTTTGAGAAGGGTAGCAACCATGAAACCACTTTTTGTATGTGATCAGGATGAAAATCCAAAGCTTACAAAGATGGGAATAAAGATCAGTGGAAAAGAGTAGTATGAAGTGACCACATGTTATATTGTCATTATACCATCGATAAAACAACAGATTCAATAGTGGCCTAAAACTGTGCACAGCACAGTATGTAAACATGTACACACAGACACAGCCACTACCAGCTATTAGTACTACCTTAATATAGTGTTCAGACATTGTCTAAAGTCAGAATTCAATTCACTTTTTTCAGTAATAAAAGAGGAGGCAGTAGGACCACAATTACCAGTAGAACTTTCTAACTTTGGAGACATCTCAGCATAATTCATACTTTACTAAAAAACAGTATCAGGCCTCACCAGAAACTTTAGCTTTGAACGGGCTGCCAACAATATGTTGCGGTCCTCCATATTTGATAGAGATGAGGTAATTTCCAGGTGCCATCGGTGTGTATGTGACTTTGTAACCATCTGGACACTCCTGGCAGTCCATCTTTACTTTGGAGGGCCCATCAATTGTTACAGAGAGAGCGCCGGTTCCAGCATTGATTGTGTTTACAATGAACTCAGAAGGAACGCCTGTGAGAGACGATGAGAATAGAGGTAGTAAAACTTTCTGTTTTGTTAGCTACTTTACACGCCCTGGTCTGGGTCACATGGGTACAGCATCTATCCTGGACATGACACAGGCATAAGCATGTCCTGGACATGGGTGGAAGGTACTGCTG
This sequence comes from Parotocinclus maculicauda, assembly GCA_034780255.1. Taxonomy (NCBI): domain Eukaryota; kingdom Metazoa; phylum Chordata; class Actinopteri; order Siluriformes; family Loricariidae; genus Parotocinclus; species Parotocinclus maculicauda. The sequence continues at coordinate 11,625 of JAUZSU010166361.1, read as the reverse complement.
AATCTCTGGTCACTGTGGTGATCAGCTAAAATGTTACACTGTTGAGTCATCCCAGCACCTCAGATCAATTATAGAAAATGCAATTAAAACTCGCAGGTATTAGTGTTAACCAGAGAATAATGTAAAATGACAATCAACTAGTTACATACACCAATCAGCCAAAACATTAAAATCACATGTTTTATGTTAAATAATGCAGATTATCACACTATAACAGCACATGTTAAACCCTGGAAGATTGTAAGTGAATAGGTAGGTTTCAGTTTATTTTATGAAAGTAAGTACAAGGTTTAAGGAGTTCTGCAGGTCAGCAGTAGTGTGAACCCACTGACAATGGTATGGGTTGTGACAAACCTAGTTGCAGGCTGCTCGAAGTACTTAGCATGCAAGCCATGCCACTCACATATATAATTCTAGATTATTTTGTACAATATAATCACAAAACAATAAATTGTCTTATTGTTTACCCAGGTTCTATCTAGTTTTTCTACATTTCTAATATATAAAACATTTAGGAACATTTAAAAATCCATTCTTAAGCCTAGTTTATAATCTGTTAAAGTAAGATATTTGTCCCCTAAAACAAATATCAACAGCAAAACTATAGACAAATTTAGCTGGCAGCAACACAAGTAAAATTATGGATTTGAGGCAAAATAAAGTCTGGAAATGTATAGAACTAATTGTGATTTCTTTTTAGATGTGCTGTTCTTTTAGTGAGCACATACTTGATAATGCTGCATCCTGACCTTTATAATTTGGGACACTATTTTGGATGTCTTTTTTACACATATAGTTATACAACTGTGTGCATAGTCAGCAAACAGTGTAAATAAGTCCTCACTATACAGGTTGGTGAGTTTCATGTAAACAAATGAAAATAAGGTTAAGTTAGAAGCAATGGCTACTTTTCATTTGATCACAAATCAGCACAACAGGCTTCATGGGAACTGAGCTCCTCACACTTATATCCACACTACAGCAACCAGCCTCACTGCTAGGATGTATTTGGCCGCGACACACTTCATAAAGATCAAGTTCATGTACCAGTGGTTCCTCCCTCCAGGCCTGGACCGAAAGCAGATACCATGCCTGGATCTCCAACTTGGCCTGGTTCACCAACACGAATCTTAAAGGGGCTGCCAGGAATGTGACTCCCATTGAAGCGCACATTGATGGAGTGTATGCCATTCTCACGTGGGACAAAGTGGATTGCATGCTTATCTGGTGAGTAAAAAAAACAGCAGTAATTCAGACAATTAAATGAATAACACTAGCTTAATACTTCAGCCAAATATTTAAAACTGTGGCTAACTATAGAGGAAAGCTAATAACATCAGGTACACACTGGTTTTGACCATATTTACCATATTTATAAATTGATTATTCTCTGGAGTTGACATCTGCTTCTAGAGTGCATTTACCATTTAGCTGGGCTAACATGACTTTTATTGGTGTGTTTAAGTGCTTACCATTGTCTAGTTCTGTGACATAGCACCCCTCCACTGCACCAGAAGGCGTGTGCACCTTGGCATCAATCAAACCTCTTGCTCCATTAAGTTGCACTGCAAAGGATGCCTCCTGGTTCACTTTCAGACCAGTCTCCTGAAGAAGAGTTTGCAAAAAGCCAGACAAAAATTTACTATTGCTATGCTGAGATGGAAAAACCTGCACCACACAAAGCCTTTGATTTTTGTCCAAGATTGATCTTACATACTGCTCACAAACATTAGGTGATATTTCAAAATGAAATATCCCATTATTAAATATCCCCTAATTTTTGTGAGCAGTGTATTATTTCACTATTAATCCAATAGCATTGTTTTAACCATAGCAAATTTGGCTGGTAAGGTGCAACCACTGAACAAACACAGGTGAACAAACACCACTTAAAAAAGACTAGACACATTACTATCAAAATCCCTAGTACAACTGTAAAATAAATCATGGCAAGTTCATAGTCAACCAAGTTTACAATTGTACTACGCAACTTGACATTGGAACCATGAAGTGGCTAAATGACCATAAAAATTCATAGTAGAACTGTAGACTTTGTGGTTAAACTGATAAAGTAATTTACGGTGTTACTAGAAATTTTACAGTTATTATTTTCCTGTGAACACACAGAATCTGGACCTTTAATCCAGCAAAACAAGGCAGACTTTTCCTTTAAGTGAGAAAGTTATTTTGCAAAGATTGTGAGGTGATATCTTGCAGTAAAAAATCTAACACAACTGAAACCCACTTCACCAGAGGTGGAATCATCTGAACCAGTCTGGCTCACTCCATCTTTCTGATCTTGAGTTACTGGCTCTCCAGGAGGTCTCCAAATTTTCTAAACTTCAAAGCTCAAAAAATTGAAATGCATGGTGCTGATGCACGTAGAACATATAACCACTTGACCTTGGTTGCAGCATCCTGTACCGAGTTTAATGCTTGTGGAAGCAACAAATTAGTTACTTTATTAGTTTATCAGACCTCAATCTTCCAGCTGGTCATGGTTGTCAATCCAGGTATGGATAGTATAACATCCATTAGATCACTGTCTGTTCACATTAACAGTCAATGTCTTAAAAAGTATAATAAAAATCTGCGAATCGACTAGAAGACGTGAGAGTTAGAGCTTAAGAGCAATTAAACAAAAGCTCTCTAAAGCTTTGGACTAGAGACTGTGCTAAATTAGTTGTGCTTAGAGGGTCTTTTGTGGAAACTACGCATGTACCTACATTTTTGCATCATGCTGTAAATATAATTTCTATATGCCTGACATATTATATGAAGTATTCCTTTGTTTATTCCACCAAAACCCGTATAACCTCTCTAATCTATAACTATATAAACCTTTTTAAAATTTAGTTTACATAATGTTGCTCTTCAGCAACAATGGTCATTCAATGACAGACACACAATGACAGGTTACAGCAACACTTAAAACTAGTCATATATACTCCATTTTAGCATAAGCAATTAACCTAATGCATGTCTTTGTACCGTGGGAGAATCCAGAGTAAACCAACACAGACACTGGAAGCACATGTAGACCATACTGGGATCAAACCTAGGACCTCCTTGCTGTGAAGCAACAGTGCTACCCATTGGAGCCATCGTGCCACCCCATTTCCATTCAATTGCTGAGTTTGTGTTCCATTTGGTATTGTCCATAATAATGTTCCTCAATTAATGTTTGGCTAAAGTATCCAAAGGTCCATCATAATAACCTCCTAACATTTCCCTACATGTAACAGTCATTATTGTATTTTCTATAATTATTGTAAATTTCCATATATTTCCATAAATTGAAAAAGGTTAAGCATGTGTATAACAGTCTAGCCTTCTGACATGATGGGCTTAAAGATGCTGCCTAGATGGTAGCATTTTAGAGCTATCTCTGATGCGTGTATTTATTGTTTCACAGGACGTAACACGGACGCAATACTTTTTAGTCCATTTGCAAATCTATCCCTATAATCTCTACACACTAAGAGTATTGTGATCCTGTCCTCTGTAAATCAAAGAATTGTAAATTACACATACGGATAAACCCTTTTTTAAATGTGAGATATGGAAGTTCCAAGTTTTTTTGCTCACACATTTGTGTGTGTGTGTGTGTGTGTGTGTGTGTGGGAGAGAAAAAGAAATTCAGATATTTACTTGTAGGCTGGTCACAGTAAGTCTCCGTGCGTCATCAGACAACGTTGCTATAGGGACAATGAAGGGGCTGTCCGGGATGTGCTCATCATTGAATTTGATTGACACCTCATAGTCACCTGTCATTCATGGAAATACAAGCTTATCAATAGACGTATTAATACTTTGGAGTCTGTGGGACTAAGGTACTGGACTCTAAGATCCAGCGCTCAACACACAGCACTGTTAGGACTGCAACCCACAATTGCTTGGACTATAGGCTGAATGATTATATCGGTTATAAGTCACTTTGAATAATAATATATGCTAAATGACTAAGTGTAAACATTCTATATGTAGCTATTAAGTCCAAGCATTTACAGACCATATGTGAATCTAAGAAAATTAAGGCATGATCAAAGCAAATCTAATAATATTTACATTTAACTAGGTATGGTGTCAAAAATATCATGAAAAATATACAAAATGGTGAAATGTCTTCTAATTAGCAGCTACAAATATTTCCACTAAGCTACTTTAAAGCAAGACCTGCTTTATTCTTTAAATAAAACTAATTTGAAAGCTATAGAAGGTGTAAGGTTGTTAGACCTTACCAGGCTCTTGGACCACATATGCCACTCCACAGGATCCATCTTTCCTGTCCTCAAAGGATATTTCTGCTTTACTGGGGCCCTCTACAGCAATGGACAAACCACCTGCACCTGCCTCTCGTGTCCATATACTGAACTCCGCTTCATGCCAAAAGAAAATACCCAAGAATGAGATTTACCAATTCTATTTCCACTGAAGTAATAGAGGTGTGTTTAATTCAGCACATGCATAATACACAATCCCTATATTAAAACTAAACTAAACTAAACTAAACCATTGTCTGGTATTACATGTATTCACCATCTTAGTTATTCAAAATGAGTTTAAAATGATATGAATCTGAGATGCACCAAGAATGTTGCACACAAAGCAACAAAAGAAGTGTGTGTGAAATTATGGAAATAGACTCGTACCTGGCACTCCCGCCAGTCCTCTGTCGAGTCCAGTGCCACCAGCTCTCACTTTATGGGCCCCTCCTTCCCCAAGGGGGCCTACGGTAAATTGAAAAGGGCTTCCTGGCACATGCTGGCCCCTGTATTTCACATTAACTGTGTGAGGGCCCATCTCCTGAGGCACAAAACGGACACTGTATGCACTGTCCTCTCCCTCAATGATCTCAGCATCCTCTGTCTGACCACTAGGACTTGTCACTTGGGCTGTCATATCTTGAGTTCCGGTCTCACCTATAGGAGAGTGAAAAAGTATATACAGTATAGTATATATCTTGGTGAGACATAACTATAGAGTTTGAGTGACATAAAATGTAATATTAGACACATTGCATGCATTTAAATGAAGAGTTTCAGTTCATAGGAGGCAGTTGTATATGTTAACATGAAAGTAGGAGTGATCATGCGATCCTTAAAAAATCCTTGCTAGGATTTGGACTTTCAAACATGTTCAGTTGTTAAATATATGTGTGATAAAACATCTTGAGGGACCAACGTAAGTGCATAATAAATGGTTGTAGAAATTCAAATACACATTCAAACCTTTGCAAATGACCTGCATTACATTTACAAAGCCAGTACTAAGTTTGAACATGCTCCCTAATTTGGCTAATTTTGGATTTATATTTAAGTCCTTGTGATTGTGCAAATTAAACAGTTACTGAAAAAACGATTCTTATAGGTAAAATATAAAGTCCCTTATATTCTTATGTAAATATAGAGACTCCAGTAAGAATGCAGTACTACAATAGTATTGACAGCACCAGAAATGTGTATATGTGTATGTAAATGTGTATATGTGTATGTATATATAGACTACTAAGTATGGCTGATCATCTCACATGCAAACATGCTTTACCGGTAAAAAATTCTACATTACCCAGGAGAGTAAACAACCCATGCAGTGGTATGTTTTAGCTACATAGTTATTGGATACTAAGATAATTTTTTTATGATCATAAATTAATAATGGGTATTGAGTAAATAAAATTTAATACTGCTTTTCACTGGAATGAAAATTGCACAAGCAAAAAGCACTCAGGATAAAACTGTTAATTACAAATAATATAGACAAACCTGTTTTGAGAAACCCCACAACAACAATCAGTGCAATACTAATGTTATGAAAAGCATTGCAATCAAGTGTGCAATTATTCTGTGAGTACTGTTGTTTATACAGTTTTAGAAGATAGTTCATCAAAGCACCCCTGCCCCCACACACCCTCAGCTTGGTGGGCTTGTATGCCACTGAAGGGCCCCAGGAAACCTCCAAACACGTCTCTGAAGGGATCTCCCCCAAGTTGTGTACTCTCCTCCACACGGACTTCACGCTTGGTTTCGCCTGCCCGTGTCTTGCTTATCTCTGTACGTTCAGTGCGAGTGTAAGTATGGCTGCTGCGCGTGAATGTGCGTGTGAGTTTCTCCTGAGCTGATACCATCTGAAACCAGTTTCCTGCAGGATGCCCAGGCCCAGAGAGAGGAAATAGAGAGGAAGGAAGTAAAGAGAGAAAGAATAGGAAAGGTTATAAGAAAGAGGAAATCAGAACGACTCAAACATTTATAAATGCTATGTGAAGCATTGATGCTGTGGGTTTTTGCCAGGGATTATGTGATCCAGTTATTGGTTTCAATTAACTGAATTGTATTAAATCTTCCGCAACAATGTACGTTTTGTTTAATACATTAACTTGCTATTCTAATTACTAGCTCTTGTTATAAGAATAATGATGTGAAGAACCTCCTGAAAATTCAAACTGAGTAATCAAATTTGGCATAACATGGATTCGTTAAGTTAAACATTTTCTCCTTTCATGTTATTGTTGTTTATTTTATATCATGAAAAAAGCATTGATTAATACACACACTGTATTGTACTGATAGGAGCTGGGACCTGGGTTTATGTCCCATTGGGCTGGAGGTTATATACAGACACAAGTAGCTGTGTCTTAGACAAAGGATGCTGGTTGGCAAAGTTCATCCCCGCGATGATGCAAACGACTTCCATCAAACTTTGACCACTTTTCAGAAACAATATACATTCAGATGACAAGTACGACTGTACTTCAATATTGGATTTTTATTGATAATGATACCATTATGATACCATTATTTTGTTGGATTATAAACATAATTGTACAGCTGAAGCACAGCAATAAGCATGTTGTGCAATTGGACATAAGAGACATCACAGACTTTTGCTCTTAGTACAGTTTCAGGTACCAGGTTGTATTCACATTATTACATCCCAGTTTCACCATTGCCCGGTTCCCAGGTCACAGTGCTACACAGGGTTGAGGCTGCTTCTGTGATCATCATGTGAGCAGATTAAAGGTGTCCCACATTTTAGGAGCTCTTTATTCCTTTTTATTATATGGGACCTGCTAAAAGCAGTTCCTACAGCTTTCACTGTGATCAGAAATGGGGCTAAACAAAGATGATACATGAGTTATGAGTCATGTGTAGATCAAACCACTCATTCAGATCAAATAAAGACATCATTATTGACTCATAATCCATTTAATTGTCTACACCCTCATGTTTATAGTTCCCTATATTAGCTATTTTTATAATGGGCTCTACTGAAGTCTCTTTATTAGAATAAGGAATGAGAATCAATTAAAAGGGGTTGAACCAAATACAGAATGTGTGACAGATGAAAAGACAGCCACTGAAGCAAAGTACTTGGCCTAAAAGATTATTCTCCTTTCAGCACTGTATAATCTCATAAGGGCTCAGTCACTCGCAAATCACCTGGAATTTTGAGGTTTAGGTCACAGGTGCTGCCCACAGTGGCAATGGAGGGGGCCTGCCTCCTCCTGGTAATGCTCTCTTTCATCCTGCCCTCTCCAAGAACTTTCACTGTAAATGGACTTCCTGCAGAGCAACATAACAACATCAACACAACCCAAAAAAGCTAAGTCCTTTCTTCACTAATACAATATCTGATTATCAAATGCAAAGCTTGTTTACTGTTATAAAAATCTCTTCTGAAACCCAGATGTGGCTAAATGTTAATTTACAACGTGCTTTAATAAAACATAGTCAATAATTTGAGCTCTAAATTGCTGTAATTAATCTATTTAAAGAGAACATTTTGTGGCTATGTGTTACCAACACAGCCTTGTCAGTCTAGTCATATAGTATAGTCTCTGAACTGCTATATATAGTGCTAAGTTTAAACACCAAAAGAATGTATGCTGTACCTGGCACATGCTGGTCTGCAAACTTGATATTGATGATGTAAGTTCCTGGCTCTGTGGGGCAGTAGGTCACTTTACATGTCCCATCCTCCATGTCTTCACAGTTAATATCCACTTTACTGGGTCCCTCAATCGACAGGCCCAGACCACCGTAACCTAACATTTTGAAATACATTTTAGATATTTCCTGGCTATTAGCCACATTTGTCTACATTTTGCCACATTTTAATTGGATTATGTCATGAATTGCACCCCACTAAAAGGGGAAAACTTAACTGCCCTCCTCCTTAGATACCTGTACTTGGCAAGTTTTGCTCTGTCTGACAAGGACTCAGGAGTGACATCAGTACTATAAAACAGCAGGGCCAACTGCCTCTTCTGAACTTCAAGTCACTCATAACTCATCGCAGGCCTTAATTTACAATCTCTGAGTGTTAATGCTATTACCGTTGCAAAACGTATGAAACCTGATCTCAATGTTATTTAGAATGTTCAGAACAAAATGTCCATGTAAAATGTACACATATAATGTCTAAATACAACCCCAATTACAAAATGTTTGGACTTTTTTGCAAATGCAAATAAAAAATAAGCACAATGCTTATTAAATGTACTACTTCTGGAGTTAACTGTAGCTGAATAGGTGTTCAAGCAGCACTATCATTGGTCATTTATTTCTCTGTCAAACATCCCATCTTAGCCATGAAATGTATTCATGATGACATAATATGAATATATTGAATTATGTTGTTTGTATGTTGGCATGCGTGTTTAAGAAAATGAATAAATTTGGTGATTAAAGAAATAAATCAAGTTAGGTTCTGTTTCAGTTTCTTTAGTTTAGACTGTCACCTGCATTTCTGGTGTCCACGATGAACTCGGCCACTTCATAGGTGTGTCCCTCCAACAAGCCTTTGCCAAACACTTTCACTTTGTTTGCATCTCCAATTTCTGACTGACCCACCATGATCTTGAATGGGCTGTTGGTCACATGTTTGCCATTCTTCTTTACACTCACCACATGCTCCCCAACTTCTTTAGGAGTAAATGAGATTCCTGTTGAGCAAAGGGCACTTCTAAGTGTACTCAACCTAGACATACTCTAAGCCAAAATATTATGACCAACTATAAATCAAATGTTTATGATAATATTTATAAACTCATTACAACTCTTGAATGGGATGTATTAGACATTAAGAAAATAGCTGATCCTTGTAGTTGACATTAAACATGGTAGAAATAAGCAAGGCTAAAGTCGTGAGCAATTTCAGAGCAGAGCATCTTTGAAACAGCATGTCAAATTGTAAGTAAAAAAATGGACAAACCCCAAACTTGCGACAGGGTGTTGTGTGCCCAAGGCTTATCAATGTGTGAGAGACAGAAAGACTATGCAGTTCGAAACAGAAAAAATACTTAGTGCTACTTCTGAAAGGTATTGCAGACCTGGAAGAGTGTTAATGTTAATGCTTGTTCACTATAAAAAAAAAACACATTGCATGACTTGTGAAGTACTTACCTGGGTAAGTGACTGCACCAGCATAAACTGTAGGAAGAATTGTGATACTCTTGGTAATGTTCTACTATAAAACTTTGGATCTGGACATTCATGGTGATTTCATTATGAAACTTGTGACATACCTAAACATCATGGCAGATCATGGGGTCATAATGGTTTATATAATTTGTGGATTTGTCATTTTAAAAACTGATTTTCATATTTACATTGAGGAGCGCAATAAGTAAGGGTCTAACCCATGAGCCAAACACTACCAGTTGGATGAACTCATTTTTGACTAGTAGTAACAACCTTTTGATTAGTAGTGCAGCACCTTTACCACTGAGATGACAAAGTCTAATAATCAATTAAATTCTTACATACTGAACTACTATACAAAAAAATATATAAATGCTTTTTGCTCAACTTAAAGATCGAATACTTTTTCAATGTACACAAAAGCCTTTTTCTCTCAAATATTGTAAGCATATTATAGACAGCCTGATTCTTGCACATGTGTACCTTAGGTTGGCCACAATAAAAGGCCACACGCAGTTTTATCACAGTACAATGCCACAGAAGCCACAAGTTTTGAGGTCGCATGCAACTGGCATGCTGACAGCAGGAATGTCCACCATTGCTGTTGCCCATGAATTGAATGTTCATTTTTCTACCATAAGCTGTCTCCAAATATGTTTTAGAGAATTTGGCTGTACATCGAACCATTCTCACAACCTCAGACCACATGTAATCACACCAGCCCAGATCCTTCACATCCAGCTTTTTCACCTCCAAAATCATCTGACCAGCCACCCGGGCAGCTCCTGCAACAATCAGTTTGCATACCCAAAGAATTTCTGCACGAACTGTCATAAATTGTCTCAGGGAAGCTCATTTGCATGTTTGTCATCCTTGTCAGGGTCTCCACCTGACTGTAGTTTGTCATGGCATGCTTAAGATTTGTTCTCTTCACAGAGTTTCACCCAATTTTACAGCATAGGGTGCAGATGGCAGACTGCAGAATCATGCTACCTAATTATCATCTTAATATGCCACACCTGTGAGGTGGATGGATTGTCTAAGCAAAGGACAAGTACTCACTAACACAGATTTAGATACATTTCGACAAACAATATTTGAGAGAAAAAGTTCTTTTGTATACATAGAAAAAGTCTTACATCTTTGATTTCAGCTCATAAAAAATGTGTTGTGTTTACATTTTTGTTCAGTAAATGCACTGCTCACAAGATCATGGGATATTTATATTCAATAATTTTAAGTTGTTGTTGCGGTTAGGACCCAATGGTGTGGTGCGGAGGACCTCCAGAACACGAGATGGCGAGCGTGAGCGCACGAGGAAGTCAAGCCGGGTCGTGTCTCAATTGGAGCGCGCAGCCGGATGGAGTGAGGCTCGATAGGAGCAGAGAGAGGACGGGAACGGGAAACCCTGAATCTATTCCTCTATGATACCTCTGAGTTTTACCTTGTACACATCCGTTGGCTATATACCGTCTACTTTTAAATAAATCACGCCGTGCGTCCGCCTGGCAGGAAGTCAGCATTCTGTGACGACGTGGCCCCGAACAATGTTGACACTCGTACTTATATAGTACAGACGCCAGTTGTCCGTTATCACATTGTCAATTAGGGACCGGATATAACAGACCTTACCGGACGCTCTGTAACGGCTGCTGGAGAACGCCACAAGCGCACCGTGCATCTAAGGTAAGCCTCGTAAGCCCCTAATTTTTTTGAACAGCATTTTTCACAAAATGTTATTTCATTATCTAAAAAAACAAGATGCTACTGATGGACATGGTAAATTACTCACCGATGTGGCGATTGGGCAGTCTCTTGAGCAGACATGGCTCCTCGTTACCAGATGGAGCTCTGATGCTGGCCATGAGAGAACTCAAATCTGTCTCTGTTATTTTAAGGGACACATCTGTGGCTGTACCCACATTCAACTGGGACATTCTCACAGAGTCATCTCCTTGAAAAACAAAAAATTGCAGGAGTAGGCATGTATGTGTAAAAGCTGTATACCTACAGTGCATCCGGAAAGTATTCACAGCGCTTCACTTTTTCTACATTTTGCCTTATTCCAAATTGTATTAAATTAATCTCTTTCCTCAAAATTCTACACAAAATACCCTATTATGACAATGTGAAAAAAGTTTTTTTGAGAGTTCTGAAAATGTATTAAAAATAAAAAACTAAGAAATCACATTTACGTAAGTAT
>JAUZSU010166350.1:0-13465 GCA_034780255.1 Parotocinclus maculicauda | reverse complement strand
ATATAAATAAAAAAGAAAAATATATATATATATATATATATATATATATATATATATCTATAATTATATTATATATATATAATATATAGGAATAGATATTTATTAAATGAGGTTCATACCTATTTCATTTGCAATTAAATAAAAGTCACAGTAAATGTAAGGTACACTGTTTTATTTATTTATTTTTTGTTGCTGTCCTTTAAGGAAATTGTTAGTACACTGTAATTTAGTAATGGGAATACCTGAGCTACAGGGACTATCCGCGTTGTCATCTGTGTTGGAATCCACTCTCAGCTCAGTGAGCTGCTGCAGTAAGTCCTTCAACCCACCAGCAAAAGCATTGAGAGGTTTCTGTAAAACACACCATTATCAGATAGGAAGTTAGATTAACCATTTCCAATCTCAGTCAAATTGCCCTCCATAGTAGTGTATTCCTCCTTCTATTCAATTTAACTAGGAGTTAAATCTTATTTAATTCTTATTTAGCTTTTAAACTTATAACACACATTTATGTACTTACAATTAACACATGCATATGTGCAATGCCTGTAACATACAAATTATTGGACTGAAAGACTATATCGATTGCAAGTCGCTGTGGAAAAGAGCACATGCTAAACGTATAATGTAATTAAATGTAAATGTGTGCTAAATGACTAAATTTGCAGGTTGAGTTCAGTCTTGGTTGCGTCTTACTCAGGACATGCGACATAACGTAAATACATAGTGATTTCTACTGTTAATACTGATTAATAATAGCATTTGCAAAGGAAAAGCACTGTGACAGTTTTGGTGATCATGAAACCAAACACTACCATGTCCCTTAGACAATGGCGCATAGTTCATCTCATAAAATGAAGACATTTCCAATTAGTAGAACTTATTCGGTTAGAAGGAAACACAATGTCAAAAGCAATAGCGCTAGAAATGACAAATGTGGACACGCTGAATCACTGACACTCACTCAAGTGCTTACTTGATAAAGTAAATAAATAAATAAATTATTGAATTAATTGAGGTTGGCAGTCCATGTCCAGAACAGCTGACGTAGTATGGGTATGGTCATTCTGCACATTCTGGTTTGTAAAGACTTCACTCATCTCACTGGAGCTTTTCATTATTTTTTTACCCCATTTATTTGGTGAGCTTTAGCGTATTTTAGCTTTTTCATCATGTTACCCTTCCGACAAAGTGGTTTCTTGGCTGCTTGCCTTCCAAAAAGTATGGTCCCGGTCAAGCTTCTTCAGACTGTAGAATGGTCAACTTTATATTGCGATGAAGCTACCTGATTAACTAACTGTAAGGGGAGGTCACACTACATACTTGCCACTGTAGCCTATAGCAGATGTTTTTTTTTTCCAAGTTTTTTTTTTAGATTGCATACCAATCCCCTGCATCTTGTGATTGTATTCTAATAAAGAAACCTTATCATTAAATATGGTCATTATAACATAAAACTAAAACAACAGTATATTTAATCTAATGGTGGTTTAAGACATTTGCACAGGAGTGTGTATATACAGAATATACCTTATATAAATGACTGAATTATGATGCAAAGCAGTCCTGCAGTGAGAAATAAATAAATAAATAAAAACAGTCTTGCATACACCCCCTTGTGTATTTTTGGCACCTATTCAAGGACATTGTTTAGACTACTGTGGTGTCATCAACAGCGGTGTCTGGTGGTTTGAGCAAATTGTTCATTTTTAAAATGATTTTTTCTTAAATGGATATAGAATTTAAAAAACCTCAATTTAAAAGAAAGTAAAATCAGTGTAAAGTTAAGACAACATGATTACATACTTATTAACTTTCACATTTCCCTGTAAAACAAAAATGGACAAAAATGAACATAATAGCCCTATGGTGGGATTCTGTCAATAGTCTGTGCAATTACATAGTCTGATAGTTATTTATATACATCATTATTCCACATATTCAAGTTCAAGTTGTCTTTCTGAATAATTATACACTATTTTAACTCGCTCTGATAATTTACTTTAATTCAGGGTTGCAGGGAGCTAGGATCAGCTCAGTACAGGACACAAGACTGGAAACAAGGAACCATTCCATTGCAGGGCACACACACTCACACATACACTTACTGACTCACTTAATCTCACTGGGCACACTAGAGACATCAATTGATCTTACATAATTGCAGAATGTCAGTAAACCAGATAACCCAGTGAAAACACACAGAGATATGAAACCAGAATCTGTGGCGAGAGCACTAACCAGTGCTTCACTGTACCATCTTAACTCCTATAACGTCAATTTCAGTAAATCCCGACAAAAGGCTCCACATGTGTAGATTTAGCATGTTCTTCCCATGTGTGGGTATAACAAGATTGAATAAGAGCTTTGCCAGCAAAAGTCTAATAAATACTGGATGGCCAGGAAATAGCAAAAATGATAAGGTAATAAGGTACTCAGCGGTAAGTCCTTAGAGGCACATAGTCTCCTGATAACTGAATGATGGAGGGAGTCACTGGTGGGAGTTACCCGGGCATGGTGGGACTAGTTTCTGTTGATAAAGACCTGTAGAGTGATGTTCAAGGTGATGTTTAAGCTCCATTTCAAAGTGGCATACTGTCAAAAACTTGTCGCTATGGGTCTGGGATAAAAGGGGTCTCAGGGGTCTGTGTGATCCCCTGTGTATGTGTGTGAGGTACCAAGACCTCAGCAATGCTTGTGTTCTGAGTTTTCCTTGGTGTGGTTTCCAGAGGAGCAGGTTACCATGTGGTGCTGGATGTCTTCCACCTTACCAGAGGCTTCTGTGTCTGAGTTTTCCTTGATTCGAGGAGTGGGGGGCTGGGGTTGGATCTTATTTCATGTGCCATAGGTAAAGGCTGCCCCCATGTTACAAGAGTCATATCTTTAAATCTCAATATACTAAATGAATGAAACTCAGATTAATAGATTAACTCTGACATGCAACCATGGCAACAATTTAAGTGATGGATGGCAGAGGGTGAATTAAGAAAACAAAAGAGAAAGAAAAAGAACAAGAGAGATGCTGGAGAGATTAAATACATGAGGGAAATTATTCATTCATGTTTGTTTTTTGTTATTCAGTTTTCAGGTTTGTATCTTGAGGCTTTTACTGTTCCCAACCATTAATGGATGGACTTTGTGTTTGTGTGTGTGAACATTTGTCTCCAGCCTAAGAGTCAGCATTAATATCAAAGTTGCCGGAGGCTCATCAATGCACTGTGCTCTTTGGAGACTTATAACCCTTACCCATAATTAATCTTTATATGCTGCTCCTTACACACTCACTTATTACATATTTTTTTATGAAGACTTACACATGGCTGTATTTTGTGTTTGGATTTGTGCATTATTAGGACAAAACCACAGACATGCACAGTTATAAACACACAGCAGGGAGAACCAGAAAAAGAGCTCTATCTGCAGTTTCTCTGGCTGTTGTAATGAGAACTAAATTCTATCAAGACCATCAGGTGTACCTGCCAATGCTGCATTACCAGCTTTCATTTAAATTTAGTCTGGATTTCAACACCCAGCTCCTACAGTGGGGCTTAAGAAATAAACAAATTACCTCAAACATGTCCACAATCATAAGAGGGAGTATTTCTTTGAGTTTAGTAGACAATCTTAACAAAATCAGTTGCTTTATACTGTAAATGAACTCTTTTGTTTTATTACAGTTATGGTTGTGTTATATGACAGGACTCTCACAATGCAGTGTAATACAGATTCCATATACTTTCATGTACTACCTACCTAAACATTGTTACAGACCAGGTACACCCCTTCGTAGGAACATTATTCCATATTGACGGTGACCTCATTTACCAGCATAATGAGCCCTACCCCACAGTTTTATTGTTCTTGTTGTTCTGAAATGCTTTAATTATTATTTTTTGATCCATGGACATTCCACCATGCAACTTGCAGAATTTAAAAGATCTGCTGCTGTTCATAATGAAAATTGGCATTTAATATAAATAAGACATAATATTATACATATATATGTAGAACTGTACACCAGTGCTTTATTAAAAGAAGCTATAGTACTCTCAATAAGTTAAATCTATATATGTGAAGTTTGCACTAAAGGCTGGGGGTAGCTTTGATGAATTAACATCCTAATACGTCATACTTCCACTGCAGCGGCCTGATGAACACAATGAACATAAAAATGTAGTACTTGGACATTTGCTGTGGCGAATGCTGTTGGTTTGGTGGTGAGGTGTTTGGGAAAGGTAGTAAATTGGAATAGGAATTGGTGGAATGGTCCAGGTTGGGTGTGGTTCATTTCCACTGTATGACATCTAATTTAGTTGATGTATCAGAAGCAGAGCTAGCTTGAGTTCAAATGCTACAGGGTCCTACATGAGTCAATAGACTGTAGACCCTCTGGTGGGGCTTATTAGTATTCCAGTCCACATGCCTTTTGTTTGATCCATGCAAGGGTTGGAAAGGAAGGGGGTTGGTCTCTTGATCCTTGGGGGAAACTGAGGTGGTTTGTTTTGCTTGGTTTCTCTTACTAGACCCTATATTTGTGTCATGTACATGTAAGCATGAGATTAAGGGACACATATGCAGCAGACATATGGCAAGTATGCTTGATTTATTTGCAGATATTCTACTTTTTAAAATAAAAGTCAGAATTAATTTATCAACCCACAGGCTTTGCACTTGGGAAGCCTTTGTACATGTTACATCTTGCAGTGTCCTTTACATTCGGAATCACAAACTGTTATTAGAAAACTACAAGATAGCTGTAATGAACACATGGCTGATGATAGCAGGAGTGCTGGACAAATGTCCAGTATTATTATTTTTCTCTGACAATGAGCAAGGGAATCAGTTACTCTATCATAGTAAGTTGCTCTGCAATGTAAGCTGCTTGGTGTATTGTGGATAATTTGCAATAACAACTCTAGCGGGCTGTTACATAAAGCAGTGGCATGGTTTTAACTTCATTTTCCAATGAGCAGAATTCCTTTGGTTCAGTCTTTCTTACTCGTTATAAAATATTGAAACATGACGGTACATGAACTCTGTGACACCAGGTTAAACACAATAGTGGTTACAGATAAACACATTACTGTTTATGCAATTATAGTGCAGCAACAAACCACTGCACAGGAACAGAAGTCCAAAAACACAGTAGTCACCACCAAACATACCTGGTTGTGTTCACGTTTGGGTTTGTAACTTGACAGCACTGTGATGTAGGAACAATGGGTCATTAAAATGGGTATGAACGCCACCCCCATCCCAAAGGTACATCAATCACAGCTGTCCAACAGAGCCACACACAGTACAAAGATAACCACCATGTGAACAACAAATCATAAACAAAACTAATAATAAAAAAGAAACAGATGTATACACACGATTATGTCTGTTAATGCAATAAGTCAATGCGTTCTGCTTAAACTAAAATTACAGTCGGTCTAAATGGCTGTCCGGCATCAGCCTCTGGAACTCCGGACCTTTACGCACGGGTGCAGCTTAATTAGGTGCCGTATGTTCCTCTACTATTCACCCGTGTTGTGGTGCAGATGTGGTAATACGTACCTGCTGCCATCTCTGAGTTACATCCTCCTTGTCCTGTACCTCCAGGGCATTAAGCACGAGCCTTTCTTGTCTCTCTCTGGCTGTTTCCAGTCCCCGCAGGCAGGACACGGTGGCCTCCAGCAGATCTTGATTGCGCCTTCGCCCTCCTGTCATGTGGAGAGAAATCCCGCGGTGCATCGGGGATCCACTGCGACTTTCCCCTTTTCCAGCTATAAATCTTTTCCTATCGTGAACATCTACCTCCAGCACCAGAGCTTATAATTATCCCAATCTGCCTGTAAAATAAGAGCCGCGCGTCCAGTTCCGTATTTTTATTTTTCCATGTGGTTTCACTGCGCCTCTGTCACGCTTCTCCTGCAGCTGTATGGTGAAACCCGAGATCCCTGTAAACTGCTGATAATATTTATATCTTCTTGTCTGCTATTGGCTGAGAACACTTGGATATTTAATAAGGAGACAAGCTCCAATTCGTATTGGCCCAAACAGTGCTGTGATTTGCATACAGAGAGTCAAGCGGTACATGATATGCAGCTGTCTTTATATAAGATTAAAAATAAATAAATAAATAATTTTAAAAAACCTAAATAATTTGAAGTTTTTTAGGTGTTCATTACGTTCAAAGTGATAACTCTGATAGAATAGTATTAGTTAATAAATAGTTACTAGTTAATAAATTAATTAGTTAGTAAAGTTAACAAATTGCTGCTGGGGCAGAACAATAATTTAATTCATAATTATATTCCATTTATTACTTTTGTTATTTTAATTTGCACATAACACGTATAAATAAATAAATCGAAGAAAATGGATCACCAGGAAAGGTGCATTTTATGTTACATTTTGCCCACTTTGTTTTAAAATGGTGGCTCAGACTCTGGCTGACCTTGCTTCATAAAATTTCAGTCCTTAAATGAACTGGCCCTCTGTACAGGGTATATGCCTGCGCCCAGTGAATTCCAGGATTAGCTCCGTAACTAAGTGTGGATGAAATGGGACTCTAATGCTAATGTTTAAACATGTAACGTTTACGTAACATGCAAAGGGTAGGCCTATATTAATTTATGACATCATCAGAACATGCATAGTTTGTATGTTCTCCCTATGTCTGCGTGGGTCTACTGTCATTTCCATTCACATTCCTAAAGATCAGTTGCCATTTCTACGTGTCCTGTGAGTGAGATGGATTGTTGCCCTGTCTAGGGTTGATTCCTATAATGTGCTTTCACTGTGCCACTGATTTTAATTAAATCGATATGAAAGTTAATTAAGAAAGTAATGAAAGACCAATACATTTAATTTTTCAAAATATGCTCATATGTTTTGCATGACACTGTAGATGGCCTACTGTAGATGGCTTTGAATTTGGTTCAGCTGCTCGGACCAATGAATGACCACTTAGATCAATTAATAAAGTAATTAATGAGTCAAACACCTTTGTATGCATATTATATCAAGGCTTTCAGTTGTAATCAGGAGTTAAACCAAACCACATCACACAGAACAATGTTCAGAAGATCCAGTGCCACTGTTGAGATTGTAAGTAAGATAGACTTTTTAGCATTGAACTGGTTTTAAATTAAAATTAACCATTAAATTAAATTTTATTTAACCAGTATTGCGCATGTTAATGGTCTTCACAAACAAGAAAATAGCAATATGTTCTTTCTGCAATAGCAGATACCAATAAAGTAATTATATTGTGGGTAATTCAAATGAAGTTACAGTGAGTGAGTGCTCAAATTAATGTACACTGTATAGCTTTTATAACAATTTACATTGCCCTGATTTACCACTAGATTTTGGAACATGATTCAAGGTCATACACTCTCATTTGACAATAGACCCTTACTCACTGTTGGTATTCCAATTAATCTAGAGGCAGAGATATAGTAAGATTATAAATCTAGTAATACATTTTCCTGACATAGTGTGTGTATAAAGAGTTCATGGCTGCATGTTCTTGATGCTTATGAGCTTATCAGTTAGCAGACCTGGCATCAGAGAGTCACAGTAGCGGAATTAATCTGTTAATGTTTTTGTATTATTATGTAATGTATTAGGATTAATTATCTTTTCTAACCATATATTAGTATATTAGCAGTATTTGCTCGTAGAGACCATTTTGGTCAGATGAGACTAAAAATAGAGCCTTTTGGTATGAACTCTTTTGTGTTTGGAGAAAGAAGAAGGATGAGTGCAACTCAAGTCCCAACCGTAAAGCATGGGGGTGGAAACATCATACTTTGGGGGTGCTTTTCTGCAAAGGGCACAAGACAACTTTACCATTTTGAAGGGAGGATAGATAGGCTCATGTATTGAAAGATTTTGGCCAACAACCTTCTTCCCTCAGTGAAAGCACTGAAGATGGGTCGTGGCTGAGTCTTCCAGCATGACAAACAAGAAGCATTTCAAGATTTTGGAGTGGCCTAGCCAGTATCCAGACATGATCCCAATAGAAAATCTTTGGAGGGAGCTGAAAGCGGCAGCCCTGAAACCTGAAAGATTTAGAGAAGATCTGATCTGGGCTAAAATCTGTCTTTATGTCCTATATTAAGTTTTGTTTTTCTATCTACTTATTATATTATTCTATTACTTATAGTATTTCAAATACTTATTTTATGCAATAAAATGCAAATAAATTATTTAAAAATCATATTATGTGATTTTTTTGGATTTGTTTTTTTTTTAGATTCTGTCTCTCACAGTTGAAGTGTACCAATTATGAAAATCACAGACCTCTCCATTATTTGTATGCGGGAAAACATGCTAAATTTCAGTGTATCAAATACTTATGCTAGTTGAGCTGAGCTTAAAATTCTTGTCAGCTTGTCAGCAGCTGATTCTAGTGTATCTGCTTCGAACAGTAGTCAACCAGCATGACTGGCTTATATATGAAGAAGCAGAAATATTTTTGTTGAGTCAATACCAACTTTACACTTTTATGCCCAGGAATAAAACATATACGGAGAGGTCAGTCCTTTTTAAACGTAACGTGACATAGGGTTATATTATTCACAAAGGAAACGGTAGGCTACATTGTATATTTAAAATGCATTCATATTGAAAGAAAAACAGAATAGAACAGGGACAACAAGGACCCAGGGAGAAACACAGGAACCAGACCATAACCCAGAATAGAAAACAGCAGCGAGAATCACTGAGAAAACCACCACCTTACCAGAGGCAGGATATGAACCAGGAGGGCAGCATTGGCAACAAGTGCCTTGTTTGTATGCCACCTCTAGTGAGGTGAATTTTGTTTGGCAGTGTCTTGGTATAGGACTCAGTTATGGTCCTGTCTGTCTATGTCTGCGTTCTGACTAGAAGAAGTTGGTATGAAAATAAATGAATGCACAAACAAAATGAACCATCTGAACCTGGTAAAAACAAGAGAAAACATCCATACCAAAATTAGAGTGGTGCATTTAAAAATAAAAGGCAGTGTCTCAGACTTTGAAAACGTTGAAGAATCACCTCAAAAACTTACCACATACAAAACCAATTCATTAAATCATGCTGAAGCAAGGCAGACTACTGCTATAAAGGTCACCCAGTTCAAAGTTTTTTTGCAATAAAAATATCTGTGGAATTACCCTAAAGGTTTTTACATAATAAACTGACATTAATCGATCACACACACACATAAAAAAGCATTACATAACACAGAATGAGTGTCATTTCTCCAGTGTTGTTTTTATTCAACCTCCTAATTCATATGGATCAGAAAGCCACTCATTTCTATCAGGCAAAGTTTGTTGGAGTTGAGAGGAGGCCAGCGCACAGCGCAGACTCACTCCCGTGTCAGTGTACACTGCAAATATATACTATATATACAGACAGTGCATATGTACTCATATATTATAAATCTATCTGTTCTAGAGATCATTACAGCTTTAAAATAAATCCAAAACAAAAAATGTGCACTAAAACCCTCTGCTTGCTACAAGGGTTAGATCATGGGACGATAAAGAAGTTGACTCATGTAGTTACGAAAAAAGGAAATCTCATATTTTATGCGTTTCCTGTGTTCAGATGCAATTTCCATGAAAAAAAATGACTTTTAATCATGCCAATATAGCACAATGTTGTAGCGGCAGTGATGTCAACAATATTACGATGGACACTCTATAATATACATCACTTATATACTATGACAATTTATCAAGTAAATACAGTGTAACATCAACAGCATGTCTTCACTTTAAAGTCATTCAATAACAGGGCAGGTAAGATATTCATTCAAGTTATTCATTGTCAAAACACAAAAATGTTATTTTGGTCAAATATATCAGCAGGAACGGTCATATTTAAAAGCATAATTTTATG
Organism: Parotocinclus maculicauda; assembly: GCA_034780255.1. Lineage (NCBI taxonomy): Eukaryota > Metazoa > Chordata > Actinopteri > Siluriformes > Loricariidae > Parotocinclus > Parotocinclus maculicauda. The sequence goes on along the minus strand of JAUZSU010166350.1, from coordinate 3,580 downwards.
TAGAAGAGTATAGGAATAGTGACTACAAGGGTGGGAGGCTTCCACTGACTGAGATCAACCTTATAAATTGATTTAGGTTAATTTAAGATGGTTAAAGGTCCAAAAAGAAAAGGCATGAAACACCACACACGCTCACCCCCTCCAACCCCCATCTGCAATGACGGCATTGTTCGATTAAAATTCGAGCAATTGAAATGTATTATTTAATCCAGGCACACCTGGCAGAACGAGACCTACCATACTAAAACCAGTGATCAGTGTACATAGGCAGCAGGCAGTCGACATTTCAAGTCAAATTAGACCTGGTTGGGTTACAGTAATGCCTTAAAATTTAAAACAGCATCTGCAACTGAGAAAACATCAAGCTACAACAGAAAACAATGCTGTGCCACATCAAAAACAACTCATATAAAAAAAATACAGCGGTTTATCAAACTACATTGATGCTAACCACTTTGCTGGAGAAAAATCCACTTTCTAAAAGTTAAATAACTGTACAGACTCACAAATCAGAAATCAGTAATTGCAACTTCTATTCTGTGAAGCACCTGATTTGATTAGGTTGTTAATATTTACTTAAAAATTAGCAGTGACTGTTTCTACTATTACACATAAAATAATAATAATAATAATAATAATAATAATAATAATAATAATAATAATAATAAAACCCATATCATTTTAAATCTGTCTATCTGTCAAGTTTGCTCTTAAAATCCCAGCAAGTAACAATAAATACACACAAATTTTTTTTTCTGTAACATACTCTTATACTCTCAGCAAAACATTACTCATGCTTTTAATGACAGTACATAAAGTGCTATGTCTCCTCTCCTCACACAAGTGCATACCCTGCATTCCAATACTGTTTCTAAAATACCATCACCTTATGATTTGGAAATGCATAATAATTTCAAGTAAAGTAGGGTAAAGCAATTACACTTACTCCTGTTAGCATAAATAATGTAGATTGTACAGTTTATTTCCCTTTAATTATGTGCAAGCCTTTGTCTAACTATCTTGATTCTATTTTTGTGACTAAACCTCTGAAAACACTCTATCAAATCAACCAAATCTATTCAAAAGCTATTTTCATAATTTACAAGTCAATCACTCTCTACGAACTTCTGCTTTGTAACATTACATATTTCCATGCTATTAATATTACAACATAGAAAATGCCTTACTTTGATGGATATTTGCAATTAATTTTAACTAAGTGTAATAAACTATGTGCAGTGATGTGTTAAATACAGTATTGGAACACAGCCTTAAATTCACAACAGTTTCCATGAAAAGGGTTTTTGTGCCAGCACATAAATGCTAATTCAATACATATACATCTATATCATTCAATACTACATTTGGTTCAGGTTAAGTTATCCCTTTTCTCTTGTGTACAGTATTTTATTTATCCTAACACACAATAGTAGTAAAAGCATGAATGTTCATTACTTTAGAAACATACATGGCAGTAACAACAGCACTGAGCTGAAAGGGATTTCAGGCAACTGCCGTCTGTCGCACATAGGAATAGTGGTCAAAATGTTTATACTGTACAATGAAATACCATGCAAATTAACACACTGGGTGGGGGTGCAGATGGCTGGAGCTGTGCCACAAAGGCAGCTCAGAGAGATTATAGTTTTAAGGGTGGTGGACTGATCTGCTGGGCAAGAGAAAGGCAGCTTGGTTTTGTAGAGACACAACATATAGAGTGGAATGCTCTGAAACCTCACACTGGGAGACTTGTCAACTCGTACTAGCACACAAACGCAGATCATGTACATATTATTTATGATAGAACTCATTCTCATGCATGCATGCACGCACGTACGCACGCACGTACGCACGCACGCACGCACACACACACACACACACACGTCACAGACGTGTGCAGGTCCAACACTGAAGTAAATGCTGTAACTGATCTTTGATTCTTTAAAATGTCCAATGATTTAATAATTTCCTTATATAAATTGTAGACACACACACACAAACACACGCACACACCATTTCAATAGGTACACCTTGCTAGTACTGGGTTGGATCCACCTTTGGCTTCAGAACTGCATTAATTATTCGCGGCACAGATACAGCAAGGTGCTGGAAACATTCCTCAAATATTTTGGTCCATATTATATATATATATAATCATATCTATGATTCAAATATCCTGTTCCGCCACAGCCCAAATGCGTGCAATTGGATTAAGATCTGGTGACTGTGCAAACCATTTGTATACAATAAATTCATGTTCTAGAACCTAGTTTGAGATGGGTAGAAAGTCGGTACAATGTGGTCATACAGGGACCAACATGGTCAGCAACAATACTCAGGTAATCTGTGGTGTCTAAACAATAATCAATTGGTTTTAATTGGCCCTAAGTGTGCCAAGAAAATATCCTCACACCATTACAGCACCAGCAGCAGCCTAAACAATTGATATGGATGAATACATGTATTCCTCTTGTTTATAAAGTAGAAGTTGAGACTCATCTGACCAGGCAATGTATTTCCAGTCTTCTACTGTCTAATTTTGGTGAACCTGTAACCTCAGTTTCCTGTGCTTAGCTGACAGAGTCAATACTCGTCATGGCCTTCTGCTGCTGTAGTCCAACTGCTTTACTGTTTACTTTACGTGTTGTGCATTCAGAGATGTAAACCCTAACTGTAAACCCAAGAGACTGCTTTGGGTGAAAAATCCCAGTAGATAAGCAGTTTTTGTAACACTCAGACCAGCCCGTCTAGCACCAACAACCACAGCATCTTTAAAGTCACTTAAATCACCTTTCTTTCAAATTCTGACTTTAGTTTGCACATTACCAGGTCATGTTGACCATATCTACATGCTTTAGTTAATGCCATGTGATTGGCTGATTAGATATTTGCAGTTGAACAGGTGTATCTAATGAAGTGGTCGCTGAGTGTATGTATGTATGGACATATAACTTATATACACATTATTAACATAATACATCCAAATCATTCTTCAAACATTTTAAGAGTGTAAAGGATCACAGTTTAGGAACTAAACACTGTGATAAAAGATGTCCGGCTGCAGTATATCTTTTCCACATCAGTTGGTCTCCTGTCATGCACATGTATATCATATAAATCTTTGCACAGGTACATTAATAGCAAGCAGTTCTTGAATTGAAAAAAAATATTTTTAAATACCAAATCCACATCGGCTAAACTATGAACATTAAAGGTGCATTCAATATCTGAATGGCCTAGAGATTAAATAAATATTAGGAATTTAAACCTAGAAAGTCAAGAACTGCTGTTTCCAGCATCTGACTCTTATTTGCAATCTGCAGGGGTTGCACTAAATTTAGACATTGCTTTGAACACCCATTTCTAATATCAACACAGTTATTTATTCATATTTACACCAGGACAGGGAGGCTTGTGTCATTAATCAGTAGTATATATCCTCTAAGATCATATATATATATATATATATATATCAATGGCGATTGCTTTAAGACTGCAAGGGAAGCTCAGCTTCCCTTAAAATGTCAAAAAATAAGTGATCAAATATATACTGTTGTGTGTACATGTCATTGACTAAATA
>JAUZSU010166341.1:0-13465 GCA_034780255.1 Parotocinclus maculicauda | reverse complement strand
GGGCATGTTCGTTTAATCGGACCAGCCGGTTATTAGGACCAAAACGATCCCGTCCCGATGTGGTCCCATTAACCGGAATCGACTATATAGGTTTCCCCTTGACTGCAACAACTGAGTAGTTTTGCACTAATAAAGCTGGTAAGGGATTGAACTCTGATAGCAGAAGTCGTTCCTTGAGTCAGTCAGGTCTGTTTGTTTGTCTACCTTTAAAACAGAGACCGTTTGGGTGGGGTAGCACACAGCGGCGCTGGCAAATGCCAAAACCACAGGAAGTCCTATTCTCTTCAGCCGAGAGCCTGTAAGGCAGTAAGGTGAAACAGCTTTCAATATGATTAAAGCGCTATCTGTCAGAGCTTGATCATTTCCGACCGAGCCAACACGCCTCACCTTTGCGTGCCAGGACGACACCGGCCAATCCAGAAACGCTAATCAGGCCCACTCTCAGAAGGAACCCGGGGGGCGGGTCTCTCAGGAAACGATACATATCTGAATCAAGAAGCAGACATCAGGCTGCAAGTCCAGCTGCCGTAGAAAGCGTTAAACAGCAAAAGTAAACGCTCACCTTGTCCAGCTTGGTACAAAGATAGGGCTCCAGTTGTGACTGATTCATACGAGTTCTGTTGGAAAACAACCAAAAAAAACAAGAACTGTTTATCACTGTGAAAAGGTCGGCTCCTGTCCACGGTGTGGCGGATATTAGGTCCATGTACCTGTGCAGCTTGGACGTAAGGGCGAAGCCCCAGTCTCACGAGTCCCAACCCTGTTTCCAGGCGGCCTTGCTTCTCCGCCATGTAGCCCATCAGTGGGGGAGCTGCACTGTAAATGGACAACTGCAGAGGGACACAGGGGGTAAGGCCTTATGTCTCTGAGAAGAGTGGATTTTAAAGGACAAATCTTATCTGTGATCTCTGTGAGGGTTTATGATTTTGAAATGGTAAAACGGAGAGGAAACCGTGAGACAACGTGGGTGTTTTACCTCTCGAGGAGAAATCTGGCCACTCTTCTCCTCGGTCCTGAAATGCACTCGGAACGAAGCCAGACCCAAAGCAGCCGGTAACACCGCCAACTTTAGCACCTGAGGATTAAACGCTCAGACGGTTTCATCATCTAATAGATCAGGGGTTTAACACCGTTATCTAACTTAGCAGTTCAGAGGTCCTGAGCATTTTTGAACCCCCAGGCTGGGCTTGCAGGTCCAGTGGGACTGATGATAGACTTGTCCAGAGTGGACCTTTTCCTTCACCCATAGAATACTGGGACTTTCTTTATATATTTATGTATAGGATTTTAATTTTAATGGGAAAAAATGTAAATCACATGAAAGCAAGTTGTATTGTTATTCCATTGAGGACGTATCTGAATCTAATAATCAAATCATAAAAAAAGATTTTTAAACGTGGAAAATGGTTTCATACTGAAACATAAGGGCTCTCTGGTTCCATACTATGTAGTGCACTAGTACGCGTTAGCGCCCTAAACTAAACCGCGGTCGCGCACTTGCACACTATGTAGTATTCTACCTTTAGACAGCTAGCTAAAAACTACAGAGCCGTCTTTCGGCTCAAACTTGCTAATAAATAACAAATCAAGAACGGTTGCCATAAAATAAACTCCGCCTCTTTAAGTTCTGATTGCACTCGGTCAGAAAAAGCAATCACATTTTAGTTTGAAAGAAAAAAGCAGATTTGTTTAACTTGGTAACTCACCTTGGCCGCCATGTCGGCTCCACCTCCTGTCACAGTTTCTCTACGGAGCGCAGGTCGGGCCAAACAGCGCTCATAACCGAGGTGCAATCCCAAATAAATAACCAAATAACGCAATGCTAAAATAGACTGTTTGCCTCCACGTTTTTAACTTTAAACTCCCCTTAAGAGGCACTTTTAGGTACAATTATGCGCCATTGGGTCCAAGGTCAAAGCTTTGCGATAATCCTGCGCATTTTAAATAATTAAATGAGACTGTTTTTAACGTATGAATATCTATTAAACGTCAACCATGTAAATTGAATGGATTGCAGTATTTTTGTCGATCATTTTAGTACCTCTGAGTTGCAGTTTGATCATTCAAATGAATGAGTGATGCAATCAGTAAAGACGTGAAATGTAATACAAAACGTGTAAATGAGCAGATTGGTATTGATTTAAACCATTTATGGTGGTTCGAGTCCTTCCCATCCAGCCCTGCCATGGACTGCCATCACATCCAGTTTTCAAAATGTGCATTTAAATTTTTGCAAGAAAAGAAAGAATAAGAAAGAACTGTATCAATGAACATGGGAAGCCTGTAGGGTCAAACTCTGGCCCTGGTTTGACCCTACAGGCTTCCCATGTTTATTGACGTTTCACAAATCACAAAACAGCCACATAAGTGCAGAGATCTTCATTTATTCATTTTGCATTTTACAATCTTTATCATATATATATATATATATATATATATATATATATATATGTATATGTATATATATATATATATATAAATGTATGTGTGTGTGTGTTTATATATAGGAAAAGAGAGAGAGAGAGAGAGAGAGAGGGCTAGCCCGCAGTAACACTGGAGTGGCATGAAAAGTTCTGGAGGGACAGAAAATAAAAAGCAGCGCTTTCCGAATGGAAAATCTCAGTGCAACCTTCAGTAAGAGCCCGAAACCACAGTGAAGCCCAGATAAGAGAGACACACTCGCACTCTCTCACACACACACACACACACACACACACTCATTCGGATGGGAGGAGTTTGTAACATGAAGGACGTTCGCCATCGTCGATACGCAATGGATGTGAAGTGTGACACGTGTTAGGTGTTTGCTTTCTGTACAATTTACAGGTAAAATAATTACATTCGACTCGACGCAGGTACATCCTGCAACGAATCCGGTGGCGTGGAAACAACGGAACGGAATCTACAGCGCGCATGAAGGTTAAAGGAAAACAGGTCGTGATAAAGCACCGGCTCAAATCAACACGGCGTTCCCGATTAGTAACAGACCCTCTCGGTGTTATTCCAGATCTTCGTAGGGACCCTGTGTTCATTCTTTACAAATCCTAAACCCCGCTTTGACCTGGTCAGGGTCGCATGGGTTCCGCAGATTATAGAGAACGGGACGTCCAGGGTAGGGCTGTTTTACGGGTTGCTGGTCTGTCGACTGGCCTCCCTGCCCTCTATCTATTTAATAGCATCGTTCATTCGTTCAGCTGTTTAGTTAGATGGGGCGGTGATGTAGTCGGTTCGGACGCCTCACAGCTCCAGTACCCTGGTTTAATGCCCAGTCTGGTTGCTCTCTCTGTCTGTGTGGGTTCCCACATTTCAGGGATGTGCTCTAGGTCGACTGCTGTCTCCAAAAGTGGCCCAGAGTAATGCTAATCCCTGAAGTCTAACGGCTTCAACCAGCAAAAGCAGCAATAAATTGTGAAAGAGTAACTAAGTACAGCGGTACCTCGCCTCTTCGTCCTGAGGGCTCGTCAAAGTGACGAGCACCGACTGAATCGGTTCCAAAACCCCAGAAAATCCATATCGTATGAGGCATTCTATGGGTTCAGATTCCACTTGTGCCAAGTTTGTACCAGTCTAAGTCTGCCAAAATGTAAAATGTGCCTCCCTACCAAGCCACGAGGCATCGCCAGGACTGTAACTAAGGTCGCAGGGGTCCCACGGCAAAAATATTTGACCACCTCTAAATTCAAGAACTAAATTCAAGTACAGCCCAAGGTACAGTTTGTTAAAAACTCGGGGGCACGCACACAGACACTCACTCGCTCACACAGGGACACTTTAGAGACGCCGGTTGACATAACGCATCACGTCTTTGGAACGTGGGCGGAAACCCGCTCGGACACACGGAAAACATGGCGACTCTGAATTTCTCACTGAGTCCTGAAAGACTTTGAATCTGAACCTCAGGCGAACGCAGAACATCGAGCTGATGTTTGACAGACAAACAAAACTAAAAGACCGGGACCTGAACGTGACCCACAGCGTAAGAGGTAATAACCAGCCCCACCCCCCCCCCCAGCCCCCAAGCAAAAACAGTCAGAGTACCAGAGAAGCAAAGCTTTTTGTCTTTTATGGTCCTTTTTTTTGTTTGTTTTTTTTTCCTTCTCCTTTTTTTTTATAGAAAAAAATTTTTAGAAAGCTTCTGTCTTTGCAGTGCCAGAAGATTGCATTCACAATTAAAGTTCACAGTTTTGAACAGAGGATGCAGCTAGTCAAAGAAGATTTTCTTATGTACATACTCTTCGTCAGCCTGTTCGGCGTATATTCGTATTTAAACCATGCAGGAGTTTAGCTATTCTCTAAATACTCTAACGAACCCAAGTGTCGTCACCGGTGCAGACGCTAGGCGCGTCGGCCTGCTCGGTCTCGCTCCGTGAACACACACTCTTGCATGCTCTGAGAGTTAACACAGTAGGGCGGTGCTGATTGGTAACAGAGTGAAGCCCGTTGCCCATGGCTACATGAGCGCTTGTCCTGCAGCATCCCGAGGGAAGGAAAATGACAAACACACATCCGAAATGGCAATCCAGTACCCACATACTCCAGAAAGGATTTTTAAAATGAGTTTGCTGATGGATTGATTTAAAAAAAAAACAAAAAAAAAACATTCAAATATACACAGTGTTCCTCGAACCCTTAAATACTTAATCGGCATCCGGTCCGTTTGTTGTCGCTAATGGAAGTCGATTTTGCCTAAAAGCACAAAGCCATAGAAACTTCGCTTTCGTACATTGGTAGCAGGACCTAATCAGCTCTATAGGGGTTAAGAAGCAGTGTACATTTAATTTGTGGCCACGCTCCTCCTTTACAGGGTGTAGCAGAGTGTGGGGCCGTTAGAGTGGGGATGCGGTGGGAGTTAAAGCCAGAGGTATGAGTTAGAATGGAGGAGGGTGTAGCCTGGGTCGTATTGCAGTGTGGCGGGGTTTTGGAGGGTGTAACAGGGTGTAACGGGTTATAGCAGGGGTTATACTGAAGCGTAGATGAGGTGTTAGAGGCTGTAACATGGTGTATTGGGAGGTAGCGAGGTATTAGAGGGTGTAGCAGGACGTGTAGGAGGATGTAACAGGGTGCTGGCGGGTGTAGCGGCGTACTGGAGGCCGTGAGAGTTTGCTGGAGGTTGTAAGATGGTATAACGGGGTGTAGCAGGGTGTATTGAGGCGTAACAGGGTTATATTAGGGGTGTATTAAGAGTGTAGCAGGATGTTGGAGGGTGCATTAGGGGTGCAGCTGGGTGCATTATGGGTATAGCCGGGGTGTTGGAGGGTGTAGCTGTGATTATTGAAGTATAGCGTTGTGTAGGATGGTTTAAGAGTGTGAGGGAGGGTGTAATGGGGTGTTGCAGGGTGTTAGAGAGTGCAGCAGAGTGACAGAGGGGTGTAGCGGGGCGTAAGAGTGTTTCTAGGGGGTGTAGCTGTGAGCATCGGGGTGTTGCTGGGTGTATTGGAGTGGAACGGGGTGTAGCAGGGTGTAAAAGGGTCTCAGTGTTTCTAGGGGGGTGTAGCTGAGTGTATTGGAGTATAGCAGGGTGAAGGAGCGGTGTAGCGGCGTGTAGGAGGGGCGTAGCGGCGTGTAGGAGGGGCGTAGCTGCGTGTATTGAAGTATATTGTTGTGTAAGAGTGTGTAGGAGGGGTGTAAAGGGGTGTTGCAGGGTTTAGGAGGGTGTAAGAGTGTTTCTATGGGGGTGTAGCTGAGTGTATTAAAGTATAGCAGGGTGTAGGAGGGGTGTAGGAGGGGTGTCAAGAGAAGAGCGACAAGTGAGCGATGACTGCAAGACCATCTGATGACAGGAAGAGTGTTTTTGGGTGTGTGATTGTCCCATGCAGGTGTGTTTACCTGCACACACAGACGCCACAGTTCAATTCCTGGTAAAAGAGTTACAGTGATTGGCTCAATCAGCTGTTAGTTAAAGGTTAGGTAACCAATCAGAGAAAAGAGGTGGGGCACAGTGTTTCCATTTACGTCGTCTTCAGTCCGTGTGTGTGTGTTAAATGTACATGTATTTGTGAATGTGTGTGTGTTCCGTCTTTCAGACGTGAGTCTCTATAAAGGAGTGTGTGTGCATGAGCAGTGTTGGAGATAGAGGCGAAAGGTCGGCAGGCTCGGTGGGCAGTTCCAGAGGGGCGGAGCTGAACTCGCAGATATCCAGAAAGAGCTCTTGGTTTCTCTGCTTCCACTCCCGAAATTTGCGCGAGGTCAGACAGGGGTCATCCAGCACCTGACCGATCACCGACAGGTCTCCCTCTTTAGCCTGGAAGAGAGACGGTGAGAGATGGGGTGTGGTTATGATGTAGTAGAGGGGGTGTGGTTATGACGTAACGTATCAAGATCTTTACCTTGAGCGTGGAACGCAGCGCCCGGATGCGGTGCAGCTTCTCGTTAGTGACCGGGTCGTTGCATCGCTTCACGAAGGACCGGCGGAACTCCTGGCGCGTCGATGGCCTCTGCTGGCCAAAAGCGGAAATGCTGGCCTGCTCCAGAGAGCGGTACAGTTCCTCCAGAGCGTCCGGCTCCTCGCTGACGCGCTTCGGTACCTCGCACGCACGCTGACGGACGCCGCAAACACTTTCTTCCTCCTCATCCTCGTCCTCCTCCTCGTCCTGCTCGTGGAGGCGCGTGCGTGGGCGCAGCGTGCCGTGCGAGCGGTGCCTCGGGAGGCTCTGGCTCCTTTGCTTGTGGGTGTGGCCCCGTGGGCGGGGCTCCTCGCTGTCCGTCAAAGGGAACGGGCCATCGCGTTGGGGCGGGCGCCTGCGTCGGGCGGGAAGCGTGGCCTGACGCAGCCTCTCGGGCGAGATCGGGACGCGCCCCTCCCCCGGCACGCAGGTCTGGAGGTAGTGGAGCCCCGATGAGCCGACCGGCGTTTCGATGAGGTCCTGCCAGGAGCGGCGCTCGCGATGGGTCGACCGGCAGGACGAGTGCGAGTCTTCGGCCGACGAATGCGAGAAGGTGGAGCCGCTGGAGAAGTGGCGCTCACCGAACCCGCTGGACGAGCTCGCCTAAGAGGGGCACCCCAATCATCGATCAGTTAATCAGCAAAATCTGGTAGCCATATTGATTTAATGGGGCAGTCGGTGGCAAAACAGAGCGCACTCACAGGGTTGCAGTGGTAGGTCGACTCTTGCTTGAGGGTCATGGATCCATCAATCTCCTCTTGATCGCTCTCGCTCCAATAATCTATAGATCACACACACAGACACACTCACAAGCTTGGACTCGAACCTTGTACCCTATGGTCAGTAATGTACCGTATTAAAACGTAGCTGCTGCGCAATTTGCACTAAAACGCACTTTCTATAATAAGAGACATAATGAGTTCCTGAAAGAGATTGTGGTTTAAAAGGCTATAACTCCACCCCCTCTCACCTTCGTCTGGCCGGGGCACCGGGTCATCAGGGGTGTAACCAATGGCAGCCAGGCCTAGGCGATTCATCCACCTACGGGACGTACAAAAGGCAAAAGATAAGCGAACGCAGCAAAAGCCGAAAGAGACGACGCTGACGTGTGTAACAGGAGAGGTGATGAGCTCACCTGTTCATCTCCTCCAAGTGATCGGTGGCGAAGAAGAAGCTCTTGATTTTCGGGTGACAGGCTTTGAAGGCGCTTTAAGGAAAACAAAGCAACACTTGCAAAATCGGTGTTTCTATCCAAACAGACATCTCTGTACAAGTGCTTGGTCGTGTGGGAGCCATGGATTTCAAACAGAAAGCTGTACGTTGGGTCGAACACGTAAAGATTCTTACTGATGTTCGAATTTGCCAGTTTTTTTTTTTTAATTGTGGGCAAAAAAACCTGACTGTTTGGACCGTCCAAACTCCGAGCTTCCACCGTATCCAAGGTCACTTACTGTTTCCTCCTGCACTCGATGGCTCTGTCGATCCGGAACTCGGGCAAACTGATAAACCCCTCTGCCTTCTCGTCCTAAAATGAATACAGGGTATGGTCGAAAAGGTGTTTTAAACATTTCCTTAATTACCCCAGCTCCTGCCAGCTCAGTCCCTGCTCTACCGAATGCAGAACGCCAGACGAGGTTCTGCATCTAAAGCCTCTACTTTCATAAGTTTACATGCATTCACTGGTTTAGGAGGAGTTTATGATTGTTTACTTTATGTTGCAGCATTTAGAGCTCAAAGAAACAAGTGTCAGGCAGCAGAGAACACCAGAGAGGTGAAGTTACAAATAACAGGCAACCGGGAGGATCACAGGATAACAGAATAACAGGCAACCACAAGGATCAGATCGGACCAGAGACCCCACTATATTGCACCAAAACCCTGAAAGTAGGTGGGGTATTCTTATATTCTTTAGTTTTATATTCTCCAATTGATTATACTTTTTTCATAGTACACTAATACCATCCCCAATGTATTAGTATAGTATAATTTTTAAACGAACATGCCCTATGTTAAAAGACGGGACGTGCTATGTAACATATTCTATGTTTATTAAACCTTTATTGTACGATTTACACGTATAACGAACGTACAAACAAGAACTACTGTTACTTACCAACTTTGTTCATTGTAAAATAAATTTACAACCAAGTTTTTGATAAACGATCTACAACACAATGTATAGGTACTCAGCATGCATAGCATAATACTGTAAAAAACGAAACTAAAAAATACTTGATCTGGTATGATTTGTAATGAAATACAACGTATTTAAGTTGAATCAAAAATGTAAAATACAAGTATTGAACCGTCTTGTATCCGTGTCACAGTATGAGTTCAAGGCGAAGTCCATTAAAAAGAAGAAAGTGGGCTTGGTGGTCTCAGTGGACGGAGTGAAAGTCATTCTGCGTAAGAAACAGAAGGTGAGCAGTTTAAACTTTGTTCTGGTTTTAATCGAGCCTCAGATTAAATGCACACTGTTCTGTGTTATTAACATGATCGTTTCTAATCTTTCGTTCACACAGAGGAAAGAGTGGACATGGGATGAAAGTAAAATTCTTGTGATTCATGATCCCATATACAGGTGAGTTTACGTAATTTGTCTTCGATTTCAGGTGTTACAGTTTATACAGTGGCTTACCCGTACTATACCCAGGCAGTGCGGTAGGGAAAAAAGAGTGGCACCAATCTGTTCTACCTTAGAATAATAGATACCATCATGATGCCAGTGGCCGTGTACTGTCCTGAGTTAAGTGGGACAAATGCTGCTTGTACAGAGAGGTTATGAAAAATTTAAACAGTCTGCTGCTGAACAAGCACATTGAAACCGAAATGGGATTTAAGGTCCATTTAGGAACGTTCGGGAAGATTTCCTGTTTGTTTCCTTCGCCTTATGGAAAGGAAGGAAGCCTGAGAATCTTTTCACCAAACTGGAATCTTCTCTTTGCTTCTCTCTGCTGTTTCATTATACATTCTAGCCTCATTCTGTCACTGCACCAGATCAAACCTAATGGGGATTTCGGTGTGAGAAAAGAGTTTGAAAAATCAATAATGTGCTCCAACGTGCAGGTCGAATCAGACAGCAGAGATAAGATCAGGAGGGTCATTAGGTGTGTACAAACACACGGAATGAAGATGAAACTCCTATAGTAAGAGTCATAAATCTAGGGATTAATGTACTTCCCTTAAAGTAGATCCAACCAGGCTGGATGTTCCCAGGTTTGTTTTTATTACTCCCCATCTCAGGCAAAAACAATTTTCACAGGTTACATTAAGATGCGCCTTTAGACCACACCCATAAACGTTCCTCCACCTCAGCATCACTCTACTGGTCTCTTATCGACAGAACCCGGGTCCCAACAAGGTGTGCAGTAACTCCCTCCGTCATTTAGTTACTTGTATTACCAATTTAAATTGTATTATTGCTAGTTAACATCTAGGCCATCCGAGCAGGACGGGTCCCTTTTTAGGTCTTTCTTCCTTCTACAGTCAGGGAGTTTTTCCTTGCCACTGTCGCCCTAGGCTTGCTCAGTTTGGGATTGGCCTTTTAAGAGCATATAAGATTGTAAAGCTGCTCTGAAACAATGCACCGTTATAGAAAATGCTATAGAAATAAATCTGACTTTAACTTTACTTGACATTTACAGAATTTACTGTCTGATCGTTAGAAAAAAAGCTGTTTTGCAAATAAATAAAAAAGGAAAAACTCCATTTAGCAGACGCCATTATATTAAGCAACTTACTTATGCAGTCCTACAGTTCAAGCTATTGTGAGTTCAGAGCCTTGATCGAGGGCCAGCATGGAGAGCAAGACCCTTAACCCACAGTTGCTTGGATTGTACGATTGTATTACTTAAGTAAGCTGCTCTGCACAAGGGTGTCTGTTAAAGGGTATAAATGTGTATAAAGTGTAATAATTGTACAGGACCTGCTACTTGTGTCTTATATCAACCCAATAAATGAATACAAATAGATCTTTATCAATTTACTAATATGCCAGGGAGGCATTTCAGGCGTCAGTGCACTGCCAAGCAGTGATGGCATTTTGCTTTAAATAACGTTGATGAATGTAGGCAGGGCACTTCTTGTTAAATTGGCAGTTCAGTAAAAGCTTAGCTTGCTGTTTTGTGGTTCCTGTGCCAGTTTGTTCATTTAAGAGATACGTTTTACTGTGCGTTCACCAACAAGAGTATGTGATGACGTAATTCCTCCGTTTCGACTATTTGTGTGCAGGATATTTTAATCAGTAGCTCCCATTCTTTCTCTCTGCTTGGTAGGATCTTCTACGTTTCGCACGACTCACAGGATTTGAAGATTTTCAGCTACATCGCCAGAGATGGGTCCAGCAATACGTTCAGATGTAACGTCTTCAAGTCCAAAAAGAAGGTAAAAGATAACTAGCCATGAGCAAAATATACCATATACCATATACCATGTGACTGTGGTAACGTCTGGGTAACATAACAGCGACGAGAAACGGCACAGACCTGTGGTTGGTGGAGGTTTTGTAAGTGTGACTCGTGTCTCCCAGAGCCAGGCCATGCGTATAGTGAGGACGGTGGGGCAGGCTTTTGAAGTGTGCCATAAGATGAGCTTGCAGACTGCAGAGGGGGAAGTCAATGGACAGATAGACAGACCTGCAGATGGACAGAGCGAGAAGGGTGTGGAGGAGACAAATAATAAAGGTGAGAGAAGATCAGTTCCCTCTTAAAGTTAGAATCACAAAGCTTTAGTTTGTGGGGTTTTTTGTGGGCATGAACAGACTAGAATAATTAATTCCCCAGCCTTTCAGCTTTATTCAGCCAATAATTTTTTTCTGCTGTTCTGCCTGACAACCAAGCTCTGATTGGTCTGAATGTGTTTAACTCATCTGAACAATTAGACCAGGGTCCGATTAGAACATTTACAGCGTTTGAGCGTTGCAGTCCATCAGTTTTAAAGATGCTGTTAATATAACGAGTCGTGCTGCTCAACTTAAATACAAGTTTCACGTTCCGAAATTTGGTGGAACCCCTTCCAGTAGATTTTGGAGGCTGTTGTGGCAGCATATTTTGTTTGTGTTTTGTATATCATTTATTGAATATCATTTATTTATTCATTTTGTATACAAATTATTTGTTGACCTAAATTTGCAATGATGCAACGAAATAGTGATCGACTCGTCATTATTTAGATAACCTTGTATATTTAAAGTAGTTTTAATGTTATTAGCTCTCATTTGACCCCTCACAGGTGGTCAGACGACTGAAAGTGAGTTGGATGATCCCAGCAGGGAGCCACGGGCAGCCAATGGTGGTGAGCAGGCTATGAATGATGTTCTTCAGAGCCTATCAGAGCTCAGCATGGTAACACCAGGACCAACTGCTGAGGTAAGGAAGCGTCCTGGGTTGATTTATTTAGCTTTATTTGAGAATATTGAGACGAACCGTGTAACTACAGCCTTTTTACAGACTTTACTTTGTAGCTGTACTCTGTATATTGTTTTTTTGAAAGAGAGAACCTGTGTGTTTTGTTCTTGACCACCCGGTGCAATTGGATCACAAAGGTGCACACCAATATACAGAATCCTTTATAATAAAGGAAGTTCTCGTTTTAAACCTGTCCCTGCAAGGGGAGCAGTCAAGTCAAGTCAAGATTCATATATCCACAAGAGGGCGTTATAGCATTTGGGATGTTAAGCATTTCATTTTATAACGTGATATGATCCCTCACAGAACCATAACTGATGGAGAGTGTGCGGTAGGCACTTCTTTAAAGCATTTAACACCCTTTGTGTTTACTCTTTTGTTATTGCTTACTGCTTTAGATCCCATAATAAAGAATGTAAACCATTGAATTCATTGCAGACACTCCAGAATAATCATAAAAATACATTTTAAAGAGAATAATTTCATTTTTACTTACATAAAACAATGATAAATAAGTACAAACACAGTTACACAGTAATCAAACACTTGTTTTTTGCACTCGAACTCAATAAACAAGTACGAAAAAACTGGGAAAATTAACTAAATTGTTTAAGAAACCAAACGAGAAACCAGCCAGCCAGAAAGAAGGACGAACGCTCCGAATCGTCCACTCGAACCCAGACAGCAGTGAGCTTTAGCAGGTGAAATATAAGCTGGTGGAACATATGAAGACTCGTACTCACGTTTATCAGATACGTCACTACTCAGTTTTGTTTTATATTTACTATAATGACCGTACTAAACTTCCTCTTAGATTTAAGAAGTCAAGCTCGGAGGCGTTACTTGCAGAAATAAAAAGCATAAATACATTAAGTAAGCTGGATCCAGTAATCCTGACTTATCTAATTCAGCATAACACTCTATGCTGCTACACAGTACAACAGTGCTCCTGCACACTCCGTTTGAGGGGCTCTTAAAGAGACAGTACACATATTACTGGCCGTTAAAGTGGGTGAGGGTGGCATCACGTGGGCACGCCGACAAATACTGGACCAACGAAAGATAACCGGGACAAAATGTAGGGAAACTGTAGGGGAAAAAGTGCCGGTATTCATGCTCACTGTAATGAAAGGACGACAGTTTGTGGAAGGATTTCCAGAAAACGTCACAGAGACAGATCTCAATGTAAATATTTAGATCTACAAAAGGGGGTCGGACTGACGGTAAGTCGCACGCTATGCGCTGAGGGGACCGGGAAACAAACACGTGTTGGATGAGCATAGTTTTAAGGTCGTACAGCTGAGTTGTACAGCTAGACAGCAGTGCTGTTTTTTTTAGCTTTTTCCCCTCTATGCATTTTTAGAAGGGATGGAATGAAAGTGACAGGATACAATGGGCCTGTTCTGCTTTTTTTGAGTGAAGCCACCTAGTCTTGAGGCCTGAAATGTTTCTTGTGCTTTTGGATATAAGCCATGTAATACTGGACCTTACAGATAAGTAGAGAGGGGGAGAAAGAGGGAGATGGATGAATGTTAGTAATCGGTGTCCATTACCCATGGTTTGTTAATTTTTTTTCTCATTTCAATCTGCTTGTGTTTTTTCCTTGAAAGTACTACAGTCGAATCCGGTTAATAGGACCACCGGTTAATGGGACCAGCCACTTATTTGGTCCAAATC
>JAUZSU010166330.1:0-13466 GCA_034780255.1 Parotocinclus maculicauda | reverse complement strand
CTCTCGCTCTCTCTCTCGCTCTCTCTCTCGCGCTCTCTCTCGCTCTCTCTCTCGCTCTCTCTCTCGCTCTCTCTCTCGCTCTCTCTCTCTCGCTCTCTCTCTCTCGCTCTCTCTCTCGCTCTCTCTCTCGCTCTCTCTCTCTCTCTTGCTCTCTCTCTCGCTCTCTCTCTCGCTCTCGCTCTCGCTCGCGCTCTCGCTCGCGCTCTCGCTCTCTCTCTCGCTCTCTCTCTCGCTCTATCTCTCGCTCTCTTACACACACACACACACAGATTAAAAAATATATTAGTGATGTGTTGTGCTGTGTCCTTGCTTTTGCCCTTTGCTCTTGGCTACCCACTCACATAAAAGTGTATGAGAGGCTACTATCTGTTTGTGTACCTGCAAGGCCTGTGGTAGAGGCTGTTTATCCATGTGGTTAAGGTGCAAACTATGCAAATGCACAGCACAGACATGGCAGGGTATAAAGGATGTGGTTAGCGGTGGGGACATTGCACTGCTCGAAACACATATGTGTTTTACAGTCCAGCTACTCACCGTGTGCTGATTGCTTATGACAGGCTGATGATCTTGCCCTAGAGTAGCACCTGAGTCGCTGCTTGGCTGTTCCTCATGTTGTTGCTCTTCTTGATGCTTCTTCTGATCTCTGCGACGTCTAAGTGAATGCACCTGCTCTGTGCTGCTCTGAGGTTGAATATCAGTCTCTTTGCTGCTCAAAGCAGTTTGGTCAGAGGTTGTAGAGATTTGTTCACAATGTGATTGGTGGTCAGATGTGGCAGACTGTCTAAGTAAAGTTTGACTGAGGTTTTGTCTGACTGGGTCAGGCACAGAGGGATGCTGGGAAGGAAACACAGTCAACTGGGGGGACACAGTTGTGCTCTCAGTTTCCCAGTGTCTCTGGTGGCTGGAAGGACTGCTGCAGCTGGGTTGCTGGTGGAAGGTGAGTGGATACTTGTCTGGTGTCAGTGGATATTTTTCTAGCGGTACGGACTGGGTAGGTCTGCAGTGGAGGCAACAGAGCTGAGGTTTGCAGCAGGACTGATAGGCACACTCTGCTTCTTGGACTGGATAGCAAAACGATGGCAAGGTCATGCAAGGAACAGGTTGGGGTCTCAATATGCGACCTACACCCTCAGAGAAAGAGCGATTTCCACCCTCAACACTAAGCTGACCTACAATATAAAAAAGATATAGATACTTTAATAATATATCAGCAAATGTAGCATATTATACTTAACTTACTATAAAACTACAATGGTCCTCCCAAGGTTTCTCGTTTAGAGAGTTTTTCCTTTTTACTGTTGACCTAGGCTTGCTCAATTTGGAATCATCCTCATAGATTAGAAAGTCATCTAAAATTTTAAAGCTAAAGACAACACTAAAGATAACGCTGACACTGAATTTATTTGACTTGGTGCTTGAAAGCTTGTGAAATCTTAGAATTCCACATACTTCTGCCTTAATTTGACCTAAAAAATCATCAGAATTTCACTAACGTCCTAAAAGTAGATAAAGAGAAAATTACCCAATATTACATATCTGTGAGTAGAAAAAATATGCACCTTTAGAATTTGGTGTTACCCCCTTGTGCAGCAATAACTGCAACTAAACTTGTTGTGGGTTGTCCTGTTGATCAGTTTTGCACATTAGCTTGGAAAAAAATATCCCATTCTTTCATTCAGAACAGCTTCACATATGGCATGTTGGTGGGTTTCCTCACTTCCATAACAATTATTTTATAGTAAGGTCAGTTATTTAATTTTTGGCAATATAAACAATAAGTTTGGTCTTCTTAAAACGATTTTTTGAAGAATTAATTGTGTGCTTATGGTCAATCACCTTCTACATGCCTCACTTTCACATGGAATTTATTTCAGTGACTGATGGGACTGTAGTAGCCTAGTGGTTAAGGTACTGGACTATGAACCAGAAGGTCCAGAGTTCAAATCCCACCTCTGCCACAGTTGGGTCCCTGAGCAAGGCCCTTAACCCCCAACTGCTTAAATTGTAAGACTGTATTAATTGTAAGTCGCTCTGGATAAGGGCATCTGCTAAATGCTGAAAATGTAAATGATGTTCTTACATGTTCCTTTAGTATATGCTGGTATAATCCATCCAGAGTGGCAATTCGTCCTGGCTCAGGCGTAAGGAAACAAAAAGCATGATACTACCACCACCATGTGTCACAGATTAGATATGGATCCTATGATGCGTTCTTTGTCCAAACATAATGCTTCTCATTTAACCCAAAATGCTATTTTTTTTCAATAGCCTTCTGGATTGTCCATGTGCCACATGATGGGAAGCAATGTTACTTTTGAAGAGGAATGGCTTTCTCCTTGCAACCCTGCAATGCACAATGTAACACAATTTAATTTTGTGTTTTATTGTGTTTTGTGTCTGACTGTGGACTGGTGAGATTTAAACTCTTTCAAGTTAATCCCGATGAGCATAATGAGCATAAACAACACAAAAAGAAAGCCGTTGTTGTTTTCAAACCATGATATAATTCCTCAAAGATCTTTTGGAGAATATACTCCATATAGATATATCTTTTTAACAGTTTGCATGCTCACATCTGATTGTCATCCTATTGACTGACAACACCCACATCTAGTATCACCTTCAACCTGCTAATCCTAAAGATTCACATACTTAAGAAACTCACAGATTAGCTATATTGGGTCATTTTCTTATTTGTTTATTTATGTTATCTTTATCTACATTTAGGATTAATTATATACTGCTCAGAAAAATTTGAGGATATTTTAAATATCCCCTAATTAAATACCCCCTACAACTTAGCAAGAACCCAAAATCACTGTGGCTGAGCTCCAGAGAGGCAGTAGGGAGATGGAAGAAAGTTCCACAAAGTCAACTATCACTGCAGCTCTCCACCAGTCAGGGTTATGGCAGAGTGGGCCGAGACATATCCTGAAAGAAAACCTCTTCCAGAGTGCTCAGGACTTCAGACTGGGCCGAAGGTTCACCTTTCAACAAGACAATGACCCTAAACACACGCTTCGGAACAACTCTGTGACCATTCCTGACTGGCCCAGCCAGAGCCCTGACTTAAACCCAATTGAGCATCTCTGGAGAGGCCTGAAAATGACTGTCTATCAATGTTTACCATCCAACCTGACAGAACTTTAGAGGATAAGCAAGAAGGAATGGCAGAGAATCCCCAAATTAAGGTGTGAAAAACTTGTTGCATTATTCCCAAGAACACTCATGTCTGTACTGACTCAAAAGGAGCTTCTACTAAATACTGAGCAAAGGGTCTGAATACTTATGATCATGTGATATTTCAGTTTTTCTTTTTTTCATAAATTTGCAAACATTTATAAATGTCTGTTTTTTTCTGTCAAGATGGGATGCTGAGTGTACATTAATGAGAAATAAAATGAACTTTTTTTATTTTAGCAAATGGCTGCAATGAAACAAAGTGATAAATTCAAAGGGGTCTGAATACTTTCTGTATCCACTGTAGGTCCAGCATAGCTGATTTAGCATTCTGTGATATTTGCTATGTTTGTCATTATCTTTATTTACCTGTTTATTCACACCTTTATGAGGAAATTCCCATCTGTTTGCATCGAATCTATGTAGGAGAATGTGGGATAAACTGATGGCTCTTTAAGTCTAGCACCATCTATTTCATCAGAGCTATTCCAAGTATGTATAGGTCAGATCACAATAAATATCTCAGTGCTACAGTATAACATTTCAAAGCTTCACTGGACATCCACAACAAAAGGCTGACCAATCTACTTACCAAGGTTGGAGATCTGCTTGGTCCAAATGCTGGCATCCCAGTTAAACTTAATCTTTAACGGGACCCAGGTTTCTGATTGCATGAGTGGCTCCAGTAATTGTTGCATCTGAAGGGCAATCTGACACATGATTGATTAAAAATTATGATCACAAGCAGAAAATTCAAGTCATAGATATGATTCTTAGTTGCTTTATGAGTTGCTTAGTCAAGCACTTGTCCAGTGAATATCCAGCCAAGAGTGACATGGGGTCCAAAACTTACATTGATGAAGGGCAGGCTCTATCAATATAGACAACATTCAATCCTATAATCATATTGTAGGATTTTAAAATTATTTATTTGTAATTTATGGAGGACAATAAGTATTTGGTCAATAACAAAACTCAATACTTTGTAACATAACCTTTGTTGGCAATGACAGAGGTCAAACGTTTCGTCTTCACCAGGTTTGCACACACTGTAGCTGGAATTCTGGACCATTCCTCTATGCAGATCTCCTCTAGAACAGTGATATTTTGGGGTTGTCGCTGGGCAACACAGACTATCAACTCCCTCCACAAATTTTCTATGGGGTTTAGGTCTGGAGACTGGCTAGGTCACTCCGGAACCTTGAAATGCTTTTTACAGAGCCACTCCTTCGTTGCTTGAGCAGTGTGTTTGGGATCATTGTCATGCTGGAAGACCCAGCCATGTTCTATCTTCAACGCTCTTACTGATGAAAGGAGGTTTTGGCTTAAAATGACACGATACATGGCCCCGCTCATTCTTCCCTTAACATGGATCAGTCTTCCTGTCCCCTCTGCAGAAAATAATTTTTGCTCACCATTCTCATGATCATTTTGACCCCACAGGTTAAGATACCCAGATTGAGGGGTTAATATCAGTGGTCTTGTATGTCTTCCATTTTCTTACAATTGCTCCCACAGTTGATTTATTCACACCAACCTGCTTGCCTATTTTAGAATCACTCTTCCCAGCCTGGTGCAGGTCTACTTTTGTCTTATTTTCCACCATAATTTACAAAAAAATCCTAAATAAATTCTACAATGTGATTTCGTGGATTTTTTTCTAATTTTGTCTCTCATAGTAGAGGTGTACGTATGATAAAAATTACAGACCTTCCTCATCATTCTAAGTAGGAGAACTTGCACAATCAGTGGCTGACTAAATACTTTTTGGCCCAACTGTAATGTACCCCTATTCCTACCATCAAAAAATTTTTTAAGCCATACCAGCTCCTTGCTGAAAAGCAGTGGGTTTCTCCTGTGATGGGCCACTGCCCAGGTAATGAAATTCTGCACATGCTCCAGCTGGCTACAAAGCTCTATCACCCCCTGCAGTTGGTCCTCCAGATGATGTTTAAATCCATTCGAGATACTCTGCAGAACAATGAAACATTACAATTTTTGTATGAAGCAACAGCAAAAAATAAACATTGAGCTGTCCAGATGATACACATCTGGTTTCTGATACACATCTGGTTTTATGGTTCATTAAATAGTCATTTATATGAAATAATTATCTGCTTTTTCCACATTATCCTATTTTATGGCATCATTCTCTGTAAGCATAATCTATGCTAGTGGTCAGCTGGATGTTCAGAATCATTTTGATATCATGCAGACAGACAGAAGTAATGAGGGGGAAAGTAATTACCTCCAGTTGCTCTATTAATAGGTTGGCCCGTTTGTTCAGCTCGTTAATCATTATCATCTTGGCCATTTTAATCTGGTTCTCGGCCTTCCTCTGCGTGATTTTTACGCTGTGAAGTCTAAGAAAATGGCAAGGAAGTATCAACTAACACAGCATTCAAATAAACAGAGTTGGTGGATGGCATTCAATGATCAGCCATAACATTAAAATCACTGATATATGAAGTGTAATAATATTAACATTGTGCTGCTCTGGGGAAATGTGTGTCCTGGTAATTACGTGCATGTCACTTTTACATGCAAGACCCATCTAAACATTGTGGCACGCCAAGTACATTCTTCATTGCATAGGTACACCCTAATGCCAGTGGCCTGTTTCAGCAGAATAATACATGCACATACATAATATTACTCTGCAAAAATTATCAGTACTGTATAAGGAGCATAACAAAGAGTGTTGCCTTTGGCTCCAAATTTCCCATATCTGGCATGCATCTGTGGATGTGTCAGATAAATAAATCCATGGAGTCACCACAGTACATGTTACAGGACTTGGTGCTTGTGGAGTCCATGGATCTAGGAGTCAGAACCTTGGTAGCACCAGGAGAGGCTAAACAATATTAGGTAGGTCATTTCAATGTTATGGCTGATGGGTAAAAGTATGATGGCATAGCAACAACATCACTACAGAGTGCTTAATTTTATTTAGCAAAATTAGATTTTTTTATGTTGATTAGTATGTAATTTGGTATATTTCTAATAAGACTGTAAAATACAGGGTTGGGTAAGTTTTTTAAATGTAATAAAAATGTCACCTGACCCACAACTTGCCAAAATATTGGGAATTTGTGTTGTGCCTAGATTGTATTAAAAACATATTCAAGTTTCAAGTCATGTTGAAGACAGACATCTTGAATGTTTTTATGAACTGTAAACGTTTTAAAATTTGAATTAACACCACATCCCAAGTGGACTCCAAATGTACTATCCTGCCTCTGTCTTTAAATGTGTTTCAAATGCATTTTTCCTGTGGGATCCTCTTAGAGACTTGTTGACAGCAAATGTGGTTGCTTCACTAACAGAAATCAATTTTTCCTGTATATATGCAAATATTTGTGCATATATGAGTTAGCATCATCATTTTTCTCATTCTTCTCTGCACCAGCTGAATGAAAGCACACACTTGCAAACAAGGATCTTAGTAAATCGGTAAAACATACAGATCTTGGAGTCATGCATGAATTAAATGTACTCATTGATTAAATGTACATGTATAAAATTGTTTCTCATTGCAGTGGCAGAGGTTCATACCTGCCCTGGATCTCCTTGGCTGTATTCTCCACAGCCGATCTTTTCTCCTCTACCCGAGCCATTAGGTTTTCCAGGAGCCATCGCTGATCCTGTAAAGCCTTGCCGACATGAACGAGCCTGAGGAGAAAGACATTCATATCTAATGCAGTTCTGTACACATGTGAAAGCAGCGCTTCTCCTCATCACACAATCTGAACTCAAATAAATAAGGCTTTCCAATCAAACTAAAAATCAAGTCAATGTGTAACTGAATGTAATGGAGAACACCATAACCCAATTTTTTTAAAACAGGTTGCAAAGAATAATGCAAGAAAAAAATGCAAAAATAAAATGCTGTTGTATTCATTTAAATTAGTAATCTATATAATCTATAAATCGATATAAAGGTTTTGTCTCACTGATGCATTGACTGATATATTGTATCTGATGACACCTACCCAAATGCAAAGCCAGCATTTTACTGGATAACATTTTTTTTTAAATAGCCTGCAAATACAAGCAGTTTCATTCCATTTTTGTCTTTGAATTGGTTAGATTCCATTTTTACAGCATAACCACTTAGTAAACTACATGCTATCCCTAAATACTAATCTCTAGTACTTTGTGTATAAAAATAAAAGGACATGTTTTTAATTGCAAACAAAAAGTAGTAAGTCAAAGCTCTTGGACATTTTTTATACTGCTTGGTATGCTTTACATAATCTGTAGAACTGATCTCAGATAAGTGACAAAATATCATCATGAAGTCCAGATACCTTGACACACTGGTAAACAGTGCATTTCTGAGCACTATAGTTACATTTCAGATAATTATACTAGCCATTTATGTTTACATAGATTCATAACTTTGTGTGCATGTATCTGAGTGTGCATGTTCATGCTCACCGATGGTCCTTGTGAGTAGACAGGTGGCAAATGCTACAGGCCAAGAGGTCACATGTCTCACAGAAAAGTTCCAGAGTCTCCTGTTTATGAAGTGGACACATGACAATAGCTCGCCCACAGCAAGAAGAACCTGGGGTGTGCAAAACATTGCAGATGAACTAAGACCAGTTTATTAGGGGGTAATTTGAGTGGCCTATTAATAGTACAATACATACAATACTATCTTTGTTTAAAAGATTCATACTAAAAATGTATAGAAAAAAACATGTAAAATTGCTTCAAAACACCTCAGAGCTTTGGAACAAATACTTGAAGACCAAAGAATAACAGGGAGTGCTGACTGATAGTCACCTGACCTAAATCCTACCAAGCAAGTACTGGGGCACTTGGAAACAGAGAATGTCAAGAATACAGTAACATCACAAATGTTCTTTGAAATATTACAAAACCATGCTGGGACAAAATAGATCATCAAGTTTTTAACAAATTTGTGGGTTCCATGCCAACTTCAGTGGTCGCTGTCATTCCAGAAAAAGAGGGAACATATCCAATTTTATAAAGGATCACCTTAAAGTGGTAGTAAGTGGTACCAAGCTCTTGCAAATGGAGTTGCATGAGGGTGATCGGGCTATAAAATTGGGATTTATAAATTATGTTTGCTAAGGCCCAAGTCTGACAGAATTCAACCCGGGCCTGAGACCGAGCCGGTCTTTAAAAGTCCGAACACATTTACAACCAGACGTTATTCAAATGTGTGTCTTTTGTTAAGAATGAGACATTTACACATGTTTTACCATCATTTATTAACTAATAACATAACTCCCTTAATAGATTAAACAATGATAAATCAAAATAGATATTAAGCAATTTTACCGCACAAACCCGAGCGCAAGCCCGAGCCCCGACCGAGCGCAAGCCCGAGCCCCGACCGAGCCCAAGCAAAATGATAGAAATACGCCCGTACCCAATTGAACCCGAAAACCCAAACCAAAATTTCCAGCTCTACTGTGGTGTGTGTTGGGATTCATAGACTGAGAAGAGGTGTGTGGAAAATGAATCATATGTTATTGATCGGCAAAAAGGCGTGATTACATATTAGTGTACCAAAGGTCATAGTGTGACAGAAGTGGCACAATTTGTGGTTGTATTACATGCTATTAGGTACTTGCTATTTAGTCACATGTAACTATTTGTTTCTCTGGTAAGTATACTGATAAATTATGAAATGTATGTCATTTTTCATTTTTAAACATTGCATTTTTCACTCAAATTGTTGTGTTGCTTACATTATTTGTAATGAAAACATTGTAAGAAATTAAATGCAATATAGAAGCATTTACAGTCTTAGACTTTGACCCCTCACTTTAGGTGTCATTGTATGCATAGTAAAATCATGGTAGCATGTAATGTAAATGGCATTTTGATATTATGAAGATCATTTATTTTATACAACACAGAATATTTTAGTTGCTTTAATTCAGAAAGTCTGCCATTAAGATGAAAGAAATACAGCAATATAAATAATCTTTTGCACATATTTTTTAAAAGAGGGAAATAGTGTGCAAAAGACCTTGGATCATTCAGCTCATGATTTATTAAAAATCACTAGTGGTTAAACCATACAGAGCCATGCTATTGAAGGGTTAAAAAAAAGAACAAGCAGCACAACGGAGGAAATTTCTTTCATGTGTGCAAGCTGAACACTTTTTTTTTTTCAGTGGTAAACCTAAAAAATATTCTGAGTCTGAATGTAGAAAATGTAATTAAAACACAACAGATGTGAAAAAGAGACTGAAATAACTAGATACAGTTAACTGCCTATGTCCCAAAACTGCAGTGGACACAGTCCTAGAAAGAGGAGTTTGATTTACAAAACAGCACCAGTTCAATCTTTGTCTTTAGCAAGTTAACTGAACATAAGAACTTGGCAATGCATGTAAGCATGTGCTGCCAGAATAAATAAAAATAAAAGTTTGTTTAAAAATAATTGCTATTACTGAACAAATGCCGATCGCAAAGCAGAAAAAGCATGGAAAGCATTTAGTAGACGCTCTTACCCAGAGCCTCCAACAAATTTTACAATCTTACAATACAAGCAATTGTGGGTTAAAAGCCTTACTCAAGTACCCAACAATGGCAACTTGGCAGATTTGAACCCTGGACCTCCATAGCCCAGTACCTTAACTGCTAGGCTACCACAGCGCCAGCATGAAAAACGCTAATTTAAAATTCCCTTTTATTTAATTGAAGACAGTATGAACCCAAGACAGTTCCTGTTTTGTCTGGTCAGCTTCATTTCATTTGTTAATTAATGTGCCACTAACACATAAAAATAAAAAATAAATAAAAAGTTAAGACAGTAAAGCATTTACGGCTTTGTTACCATTCCTTCTCACAACAGTTATGGTACAGATGATGCCAAATGTTTTAGTGCTTCAGGTGTTGTTTTGTTTCATTCTTCCTGCAAACATGTCTGCATTTATAGCATTTATAGTTCCAATTGTATCCACACATTCTCTGTTTGGGACAGGTCAGGACTGCAGGCAGGCCAGTAAAGTACCCATACACTCTTCTTCTGCAGCCATGCCTTTGTAATTTTTTTTTGTTTTGTTTTGCATTGTCTTGTTGAAATTTTAAAGGCATCATAGTTGTGTTATAATTTATATGTACTTTCTGCATTAATTCTGCCATAACAGAAGTATAAATTACATTTGCCAAGGGTACTGACACAACCTCATGACAGCCCTTGACTAATTGCTGAGAACAGTCTGAATTTTGGTCCAGAGCACACAGCATCCAGTTTTCCAAAAAAACATAATGATTAATCTGACCACAATACACGGTTTCACTGTGTGATGGTCCGTCTCAGATGTCTCAGAAAATTTGATGCTGCTTCTTTATATGGCTAACATAAGGCTTCTTTTCTATAGTAAAGTTTTATGTGGAATTTGTGAATGTAACACTGTATTGTAATGCTTGACAATGTTTGCAAAAGTAACCCCTTGGGTGATATTGCAATATCAGCTAGTGATTAATGATGCTTCTTGATGCAGTATCGTCTAAAATATCGGAAATCTCAGGTATTCAGATTAGGCTTTCACTATTGCCCTTTACACACTAAAATTCCTCCAGAGTCCTTGAATTATTTATTGGTATTATGTACTGTAAAATTAAAATATACAAATCCATTCTAATTTTAATTTAAGGAAATTGTTTATTAATCAATTAAATAATTTTCTCATGCATTTGTTTCCGCTTGGATCTCTTCCACCTATAG
The DNA here is from genome assembly GCA_034780255.1 of Parotocinclus maculicauda. Taxonomy (NCBI): domain Eukaryota; kingdom Metazoa; phylum Chordata; class Actinopteri; order Siluriformes; family Loricariidae; genus Parotocinclus; species Parotocinclus maculicauda. The sequence goes on along the minus strand of JAUZSU010166330.1, from coordinate 2,569 downwards.
TGGCTCCTCAAAGCTTTCCTGGATGCTGCTTTTGTACTAAATCCTGGTTATAATCACCTGTTGACATCACCTGTTTGTAATTATTATTATTAATTACTAGCCAAAATTTCCACCATCCATTTCCATAACATGGAATGTGTGTGTGTTAATGAAAGAAATGAAGTTGATTAGACAAAACAATGACATAAAAGTCAAACTGCAAGACACAATAAATTGTTAAATTCTTAAATTTAATTTTCCATACTGTACCACCTTTTTCTAATTTGGGTTTTAATAATAACAGCATATTAAGTAATTTATCTGGATATTGGCAATAACTCTAATAGAAACGAAGGGATCAAATACCCCAAAACCTCTACCTAACTTCTACATTTTCCTAGACAAAATAACTTTAGTCTGGAGTAGGCAGAGACAAGTTCACACAGAGCAAAGTGACAGAGATAGACCACATGCTTCAAAAATGATGAGATGCCACAGCCTCAGAGCACTCTGATGACTGACCACATCCTGCATTCTGGGTTGCACTTTCTCACCTGCATCATCTGCTATTCTTTCTCTTGATCACACTCACATACAGACAAGCACGCATACACGCACGCACGCACGCGCACACACACATACACATACAATATCTCTCTCTACTTGGCTCTCACACTGTTTTGTGCAGTAGAGAAGCTATAACCAAACTTCATCAGGCCTAACAGAAGTCTAGTCATTGTTTACTGTGGCTTTTCACTTTTAACATGTGCCATGTTGCATACAGGATTTGCTGAGCAATATCACTTTTTAGAAACTGGGTCATATAAATAAACCTACAATGCATCCCAGGATATAATTATTTCAACCTTTTTCACTAAAATGCATTATTCATTGTGCTCTGAGTTTGTGCTCAGATAACTCTTTGTGCCCTGCAAAGAAGCAATAAAGGGGCAAAATCTGTAGCGATGTTATGCATACAGCTATGAAGCTCGGAAATATGAATGCCAAAAAGCCAGAAGTCAATGTGGAATAGGATTAATGAGAAAGCATCTTGCCTGTTTCAGATGATGCTGGAGAACTGCTGGCTGTCTGCTGCTGCCAAGGCTCAGAGGGCTGAGCTGCAGATCTCTCATGCTGGTGCAGGTCAGTGCATTGGAAACACAGCCACTTGTTGCAAAAAGTACACAAGCTCTGAGCCACTCTGGGCTCAGGACACTCAGAACAACACTGAAGGACAAACAGAAAGGACAAAATGATACAGTGCCCAACAGTGCACTGGTTTCAGGCAGAATGGGCAGTGCTGCTATTCTTGGAACTAGGGAGTTTAAAAATACATGTATCCCCGTAGGGTGCTTCAGCCGCTTGATTTTTCTTTCTGTACAGGGTGTCTGAACAAGGCGCTTGAAATATGTAATATGTCTAAAGGAACTGTATTTTTGCACATATGACTGACAGGGGCACTTTCTGGATGTACTGTTCTAACTAGCAAGTTACGTTTTTAAGTTGTCACTCAAAACACAGTGACAAACTAAAGCATGATAACCAAAATTAAAGTGGTGTCAGGTAATTATGTAGAGCAAAAGGGCATGATTCCAAATAACAACAGTGCAGTTTGCTTTGAACTTAGTCATCATTTGCTAAAATAATGCAAAATTCCCTCAGCAGAAGAGAACAAGTGCAGAGGTGTGTTACCTTCTCCATAGCAGCAGTGGGCTGCGAGAATCCTTCAGTCAAGCAAGAACTCCCAGCCAAACAGCTCTGACAAGATCACGCACAGGTTCCAGTCACGGTGACAGCTCTACCTGCAACAGGAAGCAGTGTGCTTCAGAATTGAACTGGCCTGCTCTCTGTCTCTTTCTTTTTCTTTCTCTCTCTTTGGGTCCTGGTTATGGCAGTGTGAGCAGAACTCTTTCTACAGTGGTCTCTGACCCTCGAGTTCCCATAGATAGCAGCCATGTTCCTTCATTTTAACTAAGCCTGTACATAATAACTGGGAATTAGGGACAGTTTGTAATTATTTCATTTCTAGGGCGAAATATTCCCGAAAGCCCTTTTTTCCCAAAATGGAAGAGAAGATGTGCTGAGTGACCTACAACGGTTTAAAGAGAGGTGCAACGCAGAGCATGCATGAAGAGATGGTACGATGTGTGTGTGTGCGTGGGGGCGTGTGCCATGTGGGCACAGAGGGCGGTGAATCCTCCTTCACCCACTCACATCACAGGATAAGTCTGATGTAGGAGCGGGTTCCTCCAGTCACAGTGAAACATGGTGAAATGGGGTTAAGCCTGGGCTGCACAAGCCAAGATTAGCTCATGCACTGCTCTCAACTGTGCAAAATCAATTAAGATCTCATCTCGAACTGGCTTGATAGAGAGAAAGAAGTGATGATAGTTCCCCCTAAATGTGCTGCACAGCTTAATTATATTTTGGATAGGTAAATGGATAACCTGCCAGGTTAAAGGAGAGTGTGCAGAGAAGCAGCAGTGGGGCGTAGACATCTGAAGAGAACAAGCCGAACTGAAATTACACACATCACCACCGCGCCAAACCCCCAGTATGAAACTACCTCTACTGCTGTGAGTCTGCCTGA
>JAUZSU010166319.1:0-13466 GCA_034780255.1 Parotocinclus maculicauda | reverse complement strand
AACGCGATACTGCTCATTTATTACCTTACAACAAATTTTCTATTACAACTGGATACTGGAGTTTTATACATGGAATATCGATTACCCTGGGCCATATACGCTTGCTATGGATATGCATAGTTGACATTTTCATAATTATCCGTGGGAAACCGCTTTCATTGTATTCACCCTAGCTAAGCATGGGTAAACAGCTAGTAGTTAATAAGGTATTAAAACAAAACACACCATATAGCATGAAAATCAGATAATCACTGTTTAACAGCTCAGAAACTTTTAACCAGTTTGACACTTCATGACTTTAGATAACAGAAACAATGGTTAAACAACAACAATGGTTTGATACTGCTGTTTTCCAAACACACACTGCAAAAATGCACACAAAACCCAAAGACCCAGCTATAAAACGGGACTAAATGCAATAGATTTGCATGTGAATTTAACTTGTCTGTGGCCATGTTCTCAAACAGCTCCACAAACGCCTCTGGCTTGTCCTGGGGTGTCATTTTGGACAGTATGAGCGGGAGAGCAGATGGTTGGCTCTGCGTCTGCAGCAAGCTCCGGAGTGCTTGGCGGTTCACACATGCATCTGTGCTAGTTCCGCATGTAACTAGAGTTGACTGACTTGCAAGTTGAGGAGGGCATGACATTGTGCCTGATGTAAGCCAGTCATGGGTTTAATTACTTTGTCTAAGGGGAAAGCTTACATGGAGGCCAGTCATCATGTGATTCCCCGATTTAAACTTTACTGTCTAAATGAATGGCTCTCAAGACAAGGAAGGAGTCAAGGCAAGTGCTCAAAAACTAAAAGAAAAGATTGCTTCTTTGGCATCTTTCTGGCACAGTGTCTGTGTCATATGCTTGCTCAATGCCTTCTTTCTTCTTCTCAGCGCATACAGAGCACAGGTTTAAATAAACGGAGGGTGGCATGGTGGCGCAAGTGGTTAGTGCAGTTGCCTCACAACCAGTTTGATCCTGACCTTGGACTCCACCTGTGTGGAGTTTGCATGTCCTCCCGGTGTCTTCATTGGATTTTCTCCCACATTCAAAAGACATGCATTAGATTAATTTATCACTCTAAATAGACCCAGTATGAAAGTGTCACACTAAAATTGATGTAACCTTGCTCCTGTTGTGCATAGCCATTTATGTTGATGTGACAATAAATAAACAAAACTAAAAAATAGATGGCATCATCACACATGTACTACCAATTCCTTTTCTACATATCTGTATTAATTTCTCTCTACCTGCAGCTGGTCCCTGGCTATGCCCTCCTTCACCCCAGCAAATAAGTGGACATATCAGTAGGTTATTCAGAAACAGTTTTTCTCAGTTGTATACATTTGGACTCTTTGGTGTAAAATTAACCCCAAACAAAAGTTATTTTGTAGGATAATTCCAATTAACTAAAAATGCAAAACATACAGTATGTGGTCACTTTTACAAGTGCCAGACAATATTAGATATTATCCTTTTTGTCCTTAAAATAGGAATAACATTTAACAATAACATTCAAGTCCAAAAGTCCAACATCTTAAATATTTGGAATTTATGTAATAAATACATTTTAGATTTATATGATTAATAATAAATATTAATAGACATATTAGATGAAAAGTTTAACTAAATTGTGTTTCTTATCAATGCAACAAGTTTTTGGAGGTGAAACTACTGAAAATATTACCTTTTAAATGCACTTTACAGCATAGTTCACTATTATATGCACATAAAACATAATAATGAACATCACACAATACTACTGTAAAACATTGTATGGTAAAGTGATATTATCCATGTTTTTATTTATTATTAGGTTTGTGTCTCTTTTTTTTTTTTAATAAAACGATCTAGTTTCCTCCATATGTATCTAGTACTTTTGGAACCTGGGTAGTAATGTTCAGCACAGATATTAAGTAATTTGCACTGGACACAGTGGTAAAAGTTGCGATCACAATTGCTAACAATCCCTTCTGATTTAAGAGCAAGAATACATCCGCCTCATGTTGCTTTAGGCTTTCATGTAGATGTGAAATGCAGCTGCTGAAAAATGCAATATTTAACCTCAGAGTATTCTGCAGGGAAATACGGAAATTATATGAGAACTGGGTTTATTTATTTATTTATTTATTCATGTATTCACTGGTAATATTAATCCAAATAGTACTTGAACATTGCATTTGGAATCTAGCAGTCAGATCAAAGTTAATTAGTTTACACAGTTGATATTTTCTCATTGACAAAATTGAAAATATAGTTCCCAGATAGAAATGAAGGGATATGTAGATATGTAAATGATTACAGGTGGGGTCTGATTTGACACTGGGTCCACAAGAGGGCATAAACGTTCTCAGAGGATATTTTCGTTAATGTACCTCTTAGTAAGAGGCTGTTAACTGCTATACATGCCTCTGCAACACATTCAAAGACAATTTACCCAGTTGACATAATGTGAGAGGGGGAACAACACTGGACTGAGATAAGCAGGATGGTAAATTGCCCACCATCCAGTCAGTTCTGTCCTAACTTTTAGGAGGTAGTGGGAGCAATGGTTCTGTGAATTCACACACACATGACAAACAGGTTCTGTATGGCCAGAAAGACTACCAGTAGAGAGAGTAATTTGATTTGTTGACAAGCATGAGCAGCTCCTGCAGTTTTATTGTCCACAATCCAGACACAGAAATTGCACCTTAACTACACACCCTTGTCTCTGCACAGACCATTTTCAGGTGTTTAGCAGTAGGAAATTTTATGTAATGGTGCCCTTTGCATGTTCTTCTATTGACAGACAGCCACCGCCAAATTCATTTGCAGTTGTGTTGTGATATACGTGGACTGCTGTGGACTGGAACTTTATCGTCTTTAGCTACAAATCCAGGTTATGTTTGTTATCTGACAATGTTTGGGTTATAGTACAGAGGCCCCATGGCAAGTGCTTTAATCCCACCTTTGCTGTGAAGTGATGGATTATCCCAACTGCTGGTGTGACATCCTGGGGAGCAAACGTATGTGGCAGTAGTGTCTCCTAGTAGTGATAGGAGGAATAGATCAATATGTTCAGGACATCTTGTGGCTATATGAGTTGTCATGGCATGGTTTTCAACTGGCAACAATCCAACATTTCTGGCCGTGTTTTTATTATTATTATTTTTTTTTATTATTATTAATAATTTTTTTTATTTATTTAATAATTTTTTTCTTTTTTTGTAAGTTTAGTGGCTTTTTGTAGTGCTAATAAAAAAAACTAATTTCAGAAAGTAATATACATAAAACATAATCATCTGGATAGACAGAATGTTCATTTTAATAATAATTTAGCATTTGTATCTAAAAAAATATATATGGATTTTATGCAGCATGCTCCACTCAGTGGACAGCTGGGCTGCTGTTGTTCCTAGACATTTCCACTTCACAATAATATAAATTCTAAAACCTAATGACTCATCAGAAAGGTAACATCCATTCAGTGTGACACACTGGGTGTAAGTAATTGTTTGATATTACTGACTCTACAGTACTGTCAATGTATTTATGTATTAATTATTCAAAGGTTTAGTATTCAAATATTAATCAGCATATACTTGTATCCTGGAATGGCCACAACAGATGCAACACTAATAAAAAAAATAAAAATAAAAAAAAAATTTTAAAAATGTAATGCTTAAAATAACCTAAACCAACCAACATGTAAATAACCAACCATCACCAACCAAACATGTTTTACCAGTCACTACTTATGCTGACTATTTAAAATAGAGTATTTTAGCATTTACATAGTCTATTCAATTTAGTAGGTAGTGTAGGTTCCTCCCACTATTAAATGTGGCAGAACATGGCTTAATATAACAATAATTCTTCTAGTAAGTGTTTTACAATACTTCTCTCAATATTTCCCTTTTTCCACCCTCCTATAGAGATTTTTTTGTGTGTGTGTGTGTAAAAATGGCTTGTAAAGTGTCCTACCATTTTTCTGAGTAGGAGAAACTTGTACTCTCGATTAAAATTGGACTTACAATTTATAAAGTATTAAGTCACCATATCAGGAAATGAGTGTTAATACCCATATTTGACAAGCATCTATTTGATAATGAAGAATCATGCTTTCTCAGTATGTTTCGTTTAATTTCTATTCATTATACACTATGCTGGCATTCAGTGCTTCTCAAAAGAGATCAGCACTTTGCTAAGTTTTCTGCTTAAGTTCCAAATTGTGCTGGTGCCAAGAATGACATTAGCCTAAGAGTGTTCCCCAAAATGTCTATTAATGTACCTCAGATTTCTCCTCTTTAATTGGCTGTCAAAATCAGATCAGGAAAACTGAATGATCTCACTTGTTGGTAAGGGCAGTGTGCCAGCCATCTCAATTGTATTGAAATCCAACTAAGTGTGACTTTTTAGCGCTAGCAAAATAACAAAACAGACACATTTGAAATGAACAGAGCACTTTAGAATATTTGTGCTTGTTTACATACTACAGGAAATAACTCTTTCTCACTGGTTGTGTTACATAAACGTAGCATACAAATCCCAATTCCATTAATTCGTTAATTAATTCATTTATTTTCTTATCCACTTAATAATGGTCAGTCCAAACTAACCATTTAAGAGCACTAGTGAAAGGGCTTGTTTGTATTTTTGTAAAGGAGGACTACTTGAAGAACAAAAAAGATCAAGGGCTGTTGACTGTCATGGACTTTCTTCTATAGTCACTTGACCTAAACCACATTCAGCATTTATGAGGGCACTTGAAGACAGAGAATGCCATAAGATGCTCTTTAGAATACTATCTAATGATGTTGGAATAACATAGACCATGAGATTTTGCACAAACTCGTAGAGTACATACTTAATCAAGTGCATGATTTCCTTAAAGCAAAATAAGGGCATACCAAGTACCAAGAACAAACTCTGAAATGTTTCAAAATTACTGAAACAATTTAATGTATTTTTATATAAATTGTAATAAGCAAGCATTGTATTAAATTGTGTCGGTGTAGCAGCTGATTTTAAATTTGTTTTAGTCTTATGCATTTTACCAAACTTTTATAAACAATGGTTTTAAAAGGTATGTTATACTTAATAACATTAACATCCAAAAATACTAAAACACTATGACCACTTTTTTCTTTAAATAAATTTTGCATTTATTTAATATTAACATGTCAACGACTGGGTGGTATGGTGGCACAAAGGTTAGCGCAGTCACTTCACAGCTCCGGCATCCCCGGTTCAGTCTCAATTAACGCAGCCCACGCTTTCCAACACTCGACAAGCATGACAGTTAGAAGGCTAAGCAAATAACACGAGAAAACATTGAAATCATCAGGTTGGATGACCAGTCTTTTTTCAGTGATGAAAGACACTGCATTCCGCCGACTGCTCTTTTACTTGGAGCTCTACAAAATGCTACCGGGATGTAAATATTTCAAAGACGATCATGTCATAAAGATCATATCTGTACAAAATCCAGCTAAACTGAGGGACTTCATTTTGTTCTTTTCCTTTTCTGTTTCTGGATGTGATCGGTATCGGTGATAGGCAGCATAAAACATAATTGGAGCATACCTAGTTTGAAGTTTAGCTGTAGCAAACTGATTTGATTGAACATAATGTAGTAAGGAGTTTGTGTACATAAGCTTTCGCAATGCACACTGTTTGTTATTAAAAAAAAAGGTAGTGAAGTTCGGGGTTACAGATCTGGGCAAAACCCATATCTAAAGCTTTGATCATTAATAAAGTGGGAGCATCATGGTTTGGTTTGCAAGAAAAGTGTCCAGAATTTAGGGAAGGATGAATACCATCATATACAATAAAAAGTATTGTAGAGTACATTAAACCTATGCTATGCTATACTATGATGGTAGTTTACCTAACAACTTAACAATTATATCAAAATAAACATAAAAGAACATCCATGGAGATACCTGGAGATTTCACAAACACCTGCCATGCAATCTGAGAGTTTGAGAAGATCTGCCAGGAAAAAATGAGCTAAACTACCCAAATCCCAAGCTTGCTTACTCATGAAAACTTAAAGCTGCAATTGGGATTTACACCAAAGTATAATTGATTGTGTAATGAAATTGTGATTTTTTTTAATCACAATAAGCCTAACTGTTTTTTTTGTTTAAAGAGGTTTTTAAATGTACATTTATGTTATTTAGCAGATGCCCTTATCAAGACTTGCAACTCATACAGTCTTACAATCCAAGCTTTTGTGGGTTAAGGGCCATGCTCATGTTACGAGATGCGGAGTTTTTTTTTAGGACCCAGGTATGCGGGATAAGCATATCCCACGACGTATATTAAGGGAAATAATAATATGGGGAAATAATATAGCACGGCAAGGTTGCGTCCCAAGTGGGAGCAATGCGCAAACTGGTCGTGAGAGGGTGCCAAAGCGCCAGTCGGGGCAAACGTGCAGAAAGCACGATTTTGGGACGTCTATTAAATGGCGAGGCACGGAGGTAGTCCAAACGCCAGGGAGCGAGCGTGAGCTCGAATGTGCATGCAATTAAATGAAAGCCAAACCGGGACACGTCTTATAGAGTGCGTGTTTACCCGGTGGCTACTCTAGCCGGGGCATATCTCGAGTCAGCAGCTGACTAGAGTCAGACTCAAGAGAGCGCAAAAGCGCCGGACGCGTATACTTCTAACGCACTACCGGGTGGCGGTTCTAAAAAGTGCAGAGGGCGCCGAAGCGCCAGAAGGCGAGTGTGAGCTCGAACGCGCATGCAGCGCGAGGGGGCGAAGAAATCGCGGAAATGGCCAAAGCGCAAAAAGGCAGGCATACAAGCTCGGGGCGCACTTGAATAACACACAAAAGGCGCAAAGCGCCAGAACACGAAAATAAACTCGGGTGCGCGAGGAGCAATAGATCGCAAGAGGCGCCGAAGCGCCAGAGGGCGAGCGTAAGCTCAGAAACAAAGAAGCCAGACTGGGGCGTGTCCTATTTAGAATGAACTCCCGGCTGCAGTGAGGCTAGGTAGGTGCCAACGACTAAAGAGCGCAAGCTCAAAGCGTGCGAGGAGCGCACGAGTACGGGACGGGAAAACCCTCAAAGTGCCCCTAACAAACTAAGTTACCTTGGGGGTTACCCGCCAATACCAGTCCTTTGGCACTAAAAGCTTTACCACTATCTCTAGGGAACACGGAAGGGCGCAAGGGCGCCAGTGGTCAGACGCGCGAACCAAACGGCGATGAAATCCTGTTGGAATAACGATGACCTAGCCCCGAGCAGCGCTAACACCACGCCTTTATAGGACGTGAAGCAGCTGTTTGGGATCAGGACATAATTAAGATAAGGCCGCCCCACCGATGGCTCTGTAATGGCGACCGGCGAGGACAGCCGAATGCACCGGGGGGAGGTAGAAACCCTAACAACTATAAACAAAGAAATAACATTCTATTTTGCTGCAGTACATTTCACACACCCAGGCTGATCTATAGTCAAAATATCACAATGCCAAATTAACTTAAAATGTGTAAACCTGCATAATCTGCAGGGAGTTGAATACTACTTGGAGGCACTGTATATCCTCATGTTAAAAAGACCAATGCAACTACGACTTGCCCAAGGCCCAAGACCAAAAAGGAGGTGAGTCCATACCTGGGGCTGGCTGTCTATTACTGGTGGTTCGTAACACATTGTTCGGATACCACAAACCACCATCTGATCTCACTAAAGGCAGGACACTGGATGGATAAGTGCCAGCAGGCTTTCACCAGAATCAAATCTACACTGTCTAGGGGCCTGCCCTTCCATGCACCTAACTTCTCTCTACCATATATCTTGTGGGCAGATGCATCAGACAGAGGGCCGAAGGCTGTTTTGTCCAAGGTGATGGAGAAGGAAGAGTGCCATGTGCTGTTCATCAGCCTCAAGCTGCCTTTGCAGGAAACCACGTACAGCACCATTGCAAAACAGATGTGTGCAGTCCTTATCTTCCAGTATTACCTCCTGGGGTGCTCATTCACCCTCTGTTAAATGATATGAAAGATGCCAACCTGCGGATCACCTGTTGGTGCCTAGCGTTAAAGCCTTTTAAGTTCAAGGGCACCCACAAGCCTGGCATGCAGATGCTGGTGGTGGGCTTCCTTTCTTGTAATCCATCAGAACTAAACCATCACAGGAATGTTTTACATGTTATTGCCAAAACAGCTAAGCCTTGAAGTTATTCATGGCACATGGTCACAAGTGGGATAATTATACAGTTCGATTGCCACCACAAGAGGTATGTAGGCCAGTAGCATGCATAATGAAAGACAGAAATGCATTAAAAATATCTGGACTAGTTGTGCTCTCATAAAATTGGATAAGTTAATTTCTTAAAACTTTTTCCTAAGGGGTTATTTTATGCTCCTATAGTGCAGAGCCATATTAATTCCTCTGTGAGCCTGTGGCTAATGTTGCGCGGCTCTGTACATCCATTCTGGCCATGCAAAAAATAGCTGCATAGAGTATTTTACTATTTTAATTTCATTGCATGGTGCTCATATATTTCATATAGTTTTAAATATTTATTTTACATTTGCAATCATTTTATCCCAATGCAATTTTGTAAGAAGAATTACTATTGCACTGAATTATACATATAGTTCTGATCTGGGCCAAATATATGGAAACAAACACATAGCATTGAACATAAATCAGTTGATGATGTGCAATCACTGGCAATATGGACTTTTTATGGACATTTATGGACATTTATACAATACCACCAATATATGCTTCAAAAATCCCATATGTTACGCACTAACATTCCTAAAATAATCATATTATGCCAAAGTCTGTCCCGTTCAACACGAAAAAAAAGTGTAACAGGGGCAATGTAGAGCTGGTGTAGATTGAAAAAATAATTATAATGCTGTGATTTCAAAGAGGTCACATCAACAGGTGATTGTAAACATGATTTATAATGAAAGCAGCATCCATTAAAGGCTGAGTTTTTGATAAACACAAATTGGCAAAGGATATCCAATGTGTCTACAAACAATAAAAAGATTATTGAAATGTCTAAAAACAATGTACTTCAAAGTCAAAGAACATGTGAACATGTGCTACAGTAAAGTGAGAGTGGCATGTAAACATGTAGATAGTAAAGTGCAGGGTAATTTCCGAGTAGTGCCTGATGGCAGTGGGCAAGAAAGAGTTATTTAACCTGGTGGTCTTGCATTCGACACTTCTGTACATGTGGCCTGAGGGCAGAAGTGTAAACAGTCCATGCTGGGGGTAAGTGGGGATTTTAAGGATGGAGGCAGCTCTTATATGAAATCTGTGGTGATTTAAGCTCTGCAGAATGGGCAATGGAATCCTGGTGATCTTCTCAGCAGTTTTCACCACTCTCTGCAGGCGTTTACGGTCCATCACAGACATTCTGCCGTACCACAGGGTGATGCAGCTAGTCAGGATGCTCTCAGTGACACAGATGTAAAAGTTTCTGAGGGTTTTTGGAGACATCCCAATCTTTGTCAGCCTTCTCAGGAAGTACAGCTGCTGCTGAACCTTTTTGACCAGCTGAGTGGTGTTCAATATACATGTGAAGTCCTCACTGATGTAGACGCCCAGGTATTTAAAGCTGATTAAAAGTCATTTGCATAGTTATTCCTCTATGGTGCATAATATCATTAAACGATTCAAGAAATCAAGAGGAATTTCATTGCATAAAGGTCAAGGGTGCAAGCTTAGGCTAAACATCCGTGATCTTCAATTCCTCAGACGGCACTGCATCAAAGGCCATAATTCAGCAATACCTGGTAGAACCACATGGGAAAGGGATCACTTTGGCAAACCTTTTTTAAGCACTACAATACATAGTTACATTACAAACACGCACTGCTCACAAAAATCAGGGGATACATTTTAATGAGCATTATATGTCATGTCCAGAAGCGGAGGCATGTAGGAAATACCATCATTCAGTGGAAACATGAATCAGTATTTCAGGGTTTTTTGTTTTTTTTAATGTACGTCATGTGCTCCAGACAAAAGACAAAAAAGTACCATTCAGACAGTCATCAGCAACAAAAGTATGTCAGTTGGCATGGTATATCCTTGGCAAAGGTTATTCACACTTCTACTGTGGTAGCATTACAGCAGAAATGTGCATTGATAACTTAATAAGATGTCAACTTTTTCAGGGACGTCAATGCATTTTTCAACAAGACAATGCAAACCCATATGCTGCACACATTACAAAGGCATGGCTATGAAAGAAGAGCGTATACCTGTCGATACTGGACATGCTTACCTGCAGTCCTGATCTGTCCTCAGTGTGGGCAATTTAGAAATGAAAACGGTGACAACAACCACCCCGTACTATTGCACATCCTGAGACGTATTTGCAAGAAGAATGCAACAAAATCACACCTGAATTGGGGTTGTAGATTTCGGATGTGTTATGAGTGCTACTTAGTTAAACAAATAGTCTCTCTTTGTATGGTGCAATACTAATGATGAAGTATAGATACTAATGAGGGCATATGAAGGGCAAGGGTGAAAGTAGGCTGGAACAGTCCAAGAGCTGTCACATTCAAAACAAGTCACAGTGCATAGTAAAAATAAGCCATGGAGGAACAACTCAGTGAATGTTTGAAGCAAAAAGTTTAATAGGACATTTAAAACAGCATCTCCCGGCTGAATATGTCGAATTTTACAAAGTCAATAAAGGCAAAGAGGTTAAAGCTAGCACTAGCACTAGCCGCAGTCAAGCCAGCAGCCATCTTTCTTCAGAAATTAACACATTTCCATTAACTAATTTAAAAAATGCAAAAAAGGTTTCTGTAGTAAATGCTGCAGTTTATAATTTGTAGACAGAAAGAAAATTGGAAGCAGCCAAAATTGAAATCGAATGTTCATATGTTTAAAAAAATCGGAACCATAATGGGAATCTCTTTTTAAAATGAAGTGTTTACCCACAGTCATTTCACCACAGTGAAATATGATATAAAAAAACTCTACATCAGCAATATAGCTGTGTTTATTTAAGACTTTTACATCTGCATGCCAGTGTAATTAAAAACACCAGGTGATACAGTAACCTGAAAGTCACATTTTACCTCAATTTATAGCCTTCTTGAAGCTTGTACGGTTCCTATTGGTCATTTAATTTTTATAATCAAATAAGTGCAATAGTACTACTATTACAGATCACTCTTCAGCTCTACAGTGAGTCAGAGATGGAAATTATCAGACAGGAAGCCAATTTTATTTGCACTGGAAGTGTGTAGTGTGAGCCCCAATCTCCCCTATGACCCTGAATTGGATTAAGCAGGTATGAAAAAATGGATGAAAATGTATAATAAAAGATGTTTGGTCTACTGGTTACTATATAACCAACAGTAAGTACATTTCACACATGACTTTTGTTCAGTCCCTTAAAAATCTTGGCAACCACCTGAATGTAACTTTTTCAGTTTGAACTGTGCAGACAATTGAATAGCCAAAACGCATTTTGAAATAAAAAAATAAAATAAAATAAACACCAGTATTCAAGCCCAGAACTTAAAATGTAAAGAACATGGCTTATATTATAGTCATCACATTAGTGCCACTTTGTGAATTAATAATGGTAAGCCAAATGTATGTTCATTTGGTGTTGCATATGCAGATAGAAGTAGTTATCTATACCATGGTAATTTACAGCTAATTGACACCTACTGTTTGTTTGAAAGTGCTGAGCGTGAGCATGTGTTGACAGTGGACACATGAGCAAAATTGATGTTGCAGCACTGGCTGACTTAACATCTCCTTAATGTGATTATCTTAATGGCTGTTTCTTTCCATCATCGCATACTTTACCCTGAATCCTTTTAATGTGACCTTGAAGCTTTACAGAGTAGAGGGAAAAGTGAGAGATATTATCAATATCTTATTCACGACAAAAGTCGTGACGAATGATTAATATTACAAGTTGTTATGACCTTGTTAATATGTTTTCACATAAAAATGAGAAAACCAATGCCAAACCAACCACCAGTTAAAACAAAGATATGGCCTAATGCAAATTCAGTAGTAGCAATGACAATCTCTTTATTTTGTAAAAAATGATGAAACCTTAGGAATAACCAGGCTCAAAATATAAACCTCTGAAAGAGAGCATTGGGACGAGTTTCAGCATAATAGCCATGCAGAGCAAAGCAGAAAAATATGAATTGGATCGAAAAAAAAGTCAGATGTCAGGTTTGGCATATTGGGAGTAAGACTGTTGACAGATTCTGGAGGGTTACAACAGCTTGCAGTCTTGAGAGAAGTTTTTGGGAAGTGAATGGGTTTGAATTATTCATTTCTACAAAAGGTGCAAATGACTCCAAAATGAAAGCTGCAATCAAGAATTGGTATATTTTCTTTGTTTGACATTTCTACTTTGTTTTTTATTTGAAACTGAGCTTAAATAATTGTTGGAAAAACAAAAAGATCTAAGATATATGAGAATCTTGTGATACACACAGGCTATTAAAAATGATTAAAGGATTGGTGGATCTGGGCAGATATTTGTAAGATGTGTATTGTTCAAATCCACCCACTGTCTTAAGGTCACAGTGCAGATTGCATAGATGCTCAGGCCAAGAAATGGAGAGGCAGGTGGTAGGCTCTAGGAGAGCTCAAACATCTGATGGTGCTGTTTTTCAACAGTATGCACATAAATAAAACAACTAATCCAGGAAAATTCCTACAGACAGACCAAATGGTTCTTATATAACACTGAGTGTTCAGACTTTGTCAAATGATGCACCCTTCAGGGTTTTCATGACACATATTTCATATTTGCATTGAGTGATTTATTCCTATTTTTTTTCCTGCGTTAGTATACATTTTTTGTTTAAATACAGTCCTGTAAGTTGATGGACTGAATATCCTGGAGCATCCTATAAAACTCCTGGGCTTTTTTTTGTTGTTGTTCAATCTCTCTTGCTTAAAGGAGGCAATTTCAGCAGCAGGAGTCAATTCAGTAAATTTACAATACATTAAATATCCAAATCTTTGTTTATGTGGATTGAAGCATAATTTTCTATCTGAAATTGATTAGTCACCCTCTCGGCTTGAATTAATCACTGGACGCCTGGCCTTATTTATCACAGACCTAAGCCTGATAATGATACTCAAGTCTGGTTGAGAGCAATTGAGGATTTTGCTGGGGAATGTTCTTGTACAAAATTAAAAACTGCAAGAATATGAACTTCTGAAGGTGTGACAGAATGTACTTACAATTCCCCACTATTTATTTATTAATATCCACAAAATAATGTATAGCATGCTGGCAGAGTGGTTTGACAGACAGACCGATCTTGTTGCTGTGTGGGTTTCCACCAGGCACTCCAGCTTCCATCCACATTTCAAAGGCATGGGTTAAGTTAAATGAGTGGATATTTGCTTTCATGTGCCTAGTGATATATACAGTGCATCCAGAAAGTATTCACAGCGCTTTACTTTTTCCACATTTTGTTACGTTACAGCCTTATTCCAA
>JAUZSU010166308.1:0-13468 GCA_034780255.1 Parotocinclus maculicauda | reverse complement strand
TCCAGGTACTCCGGTTTCCTCCCGCAGTACAAAGACAAGTTAATTGATTATTTTAAATTTCTACTGACTTGTGTGTTTATAACTAGTTCTGATATAGCCTTGTGTGTGTGTCGCTGAAATGGCCACTGATGCCAATAGCAACATTAACCAAACCAAATAAACAAACAAACTAAAGGTGTGGAATCTCACACCCTCTAGTCAGACCTTCGTCACTGACCCATCTGCCGCAAGTTAAGGGAGTTTGAGAAACGTAAGAAAGGGGAAACCCCACGCAAGGCCAAAGGACAGAGACATCGGAATCAATCCTCTACTCAATCCTCTGGAAGTTGGCAGACAAACCTCACCTTGCCAGATACGGGATACAAATCACATTGGCTCAGCATTGGGTACCACTGTGTTACTGTCTGAGCCAGTTAGCCAGACGTGCAGGTTTACTGAAAATGTTATTACAAGCAAAATATCCTGTTTTAGCCCTTGCTTAATTTGGACAGAATTCTAGGAGAGGATCTGGAGTCTAATCTGGACTTTACTGGCTACAGTGTGTAAACGTTTACAGTTTTCTGTAAATTGTACCACTTAATATTCACAATAAAAGCCCCACCTGGGATTTGAAGAAATGTTGATTCCAGCAGCTGGCTCTTAAGCACTGAGCTGATGAAGCTGAAACAAGTCACCAGCTACATCGCTATCGACATGGTGCCGATTCAATATTTTGAATGCTTTAGACCGAAGACATACACTGTTAAAGTGTAATCTCATTAGCATTATCGATACAATCACAGAAAAATATTAAGAAAACCATAGCTCTATGATGTCCGTGTGGAGAAGGTGGAGATTCCCACAGTGCATTTGAGCTGCTGATGTAAAAGTCGCATGAATTCTGATCTTACAGTTCAGTCATATATCAGATAAACGCCCTCATTACACATTAGGTACCAATCTGGGCAACTATGCAGTTATTTAAGCTCTTTACCTCTGTAATCGATAATAAAACAAATAACCTTGGATGAAAAAACTCAGTGAACTTAAGCAGAACCAAAACCTCAAGTAAGAAGGTCACGAGTCAGACACAAAGAGTGCGTTGTGTACAGATGGAATAAAAAAAAAGCAGAATGTGAATGTGGTAGCTGCTGAATGGTGGATAATCTCCAAGGAACTGCCCTGCACTTTGAACCCAGTCTGCTCCTGCATTCCTCCATAAATTCAGCTAATAGTTCCCCTGGTACCTGTGCTAAGCACAAGCGCTACACATCTGATACGGTGAGGAGAAAATCGGCGTGGACGTGGCGTGATGGGTCTATTTAAAACTGACAACAATGAAGGCCCAGACGACTGGCTCCATACGCCACGGG
Organism: Parotocinclus maculicauda; assembly: GCA_034780255.1. Classification (NCBI taxonomy): domain Eukaryota; kingdom Metazoa; phylum Chordata; class Actinopteri; order Siluriformes; family Loricariidae; genus Parotocinclus; species Parotocinclus maculicauda. The sequence continues at coordinate 12,116 of JAUZSU010166308.1, read as the reverse complement.
TTTTAAAGAGCCCTACTCAACACGCTGTCAAATATGTTTTCATTCATAATAAAGGAGCGACACTGAAATTGGGTCTTAAAAGAGTGAAGAGAAGCCGTGTTGTAAAGATCATATACGATCTATTCAATCTAAACCGACTTCCAAAGAGAGCCAGCATCCAATTCAAGAACAGAGCTAAGTGAAGATAAGGACCATGATCAGGCATCCAGCACTGTCCGTCTGTCTCGTCTGGGATTTGAACTTACACCCTTCCTGCCCACTCGGCTATTTTTAGCTCTAAAGCTTCTGAAGTTTCCTAGCATCAGTTCAGTATGTGCATTTGTTTTACTACTTGTATTTTTTCAAGCACATTTATTTCTTTAGTTTCCTGATTTGTTAGCTAAACCCTGGACATGTAAATGATAATGTAGATAACAGGTAATGGAATCAACCAACACCAGGCACAACTTCAAACAACAAATATGTTGGCTGATTGAACACAGTTGGGATAAGGAGAACAAAAAACACCCTGTATTTCCACTGCTTATCACAATCATGAGTCATGGAGGAGGGTCTGAAGTCTCCAGAACACACTGAGGGCAGGCAGAGGTACACCATGGACAGGGCACCAGGCCACCGTACCGTTACATAAAAACACCAGCTGACTTTCACGTAAGAGAAGAAAGCAAGCAAACAAGCAAGCAAGAAAGAAAGAAAGAAAGAAAAACAAGACAGAGAATAGAAGAAAGAACGAAAAAACAGGAGAAGTAAGAAAGTAAAAGAAAGAAATGAAAGAAAAGAAAAAGCAAATGGAGAAAAAAGAATGGAAGGAAAAGAATGAAATATGGAAAAAAAAAGAAAAAAACAATAGATAAAAGGAAAAAGAAAGGAAGGGAAGGATGGAAAAATGAGAGACAGAAAGATAGAAAGAAGGGGGGGGTAGAGAAAAAAAATAAGAAGAAACAAAAGAAAGTAAGAAAGAAAAGAAAGAAAAAAGAAGAAACAAAAGAAACAGAAAGAAAGAAAAACAAGACAAAGAATTAAAACAGAAAGAAAAGAAAGAAAGAAAAATAAAGAAAAAAAGAAAAGAAGTTAGACAGTAAACGATGAAAAAAATGACAGAATGGATAAAGGGAAGTAAGAAATAAAAAGGACCAAAAGAAAGGAAAGAAAGTAAGAAAGAAACAGAAAGAAAGAAAAACAAGACAAGGAATTAAAAAAGAAAGAAAAGAAAGAAACTAAAGAAAGAAAGACAGAAAGAAAGAAAAGTAAAGAAAAGATAAAAAAATGACAGAATGGATAAAGGGAAGTAAGAAATAAAAAGGACCAAAAGAAAGGAAAGAAAGTAACAAAGATAAAAGAAGAAACGAAAGAAACATTGACAAGACAAATAATTAAAGAAAGAAAGAAAGAAAGAAAAAAGAAAAGAAGCCAGACAGTAACAGATTTAAAAAAGAAGACAGAATGGATAAAGGGAAGTGAGAAATAAGAAGGACCAAAAGAAAGGAGGAAAGACTAAAAAAAAAAGAAGATAAATGCCTAGTGGGTTTCGTGCTTGGATTCTACCAATCAATGCTCAACGCTCTGGATCTGGATTTCCCATCAGGCACCAGGGGTCACTCCCCCTCCCTCTGCCAGCCAATTAAAATGTTTTCAAGTGCTGTTAAATAAGGAACGATGGAGACCTCCTCATATCTGACCTCCACTTAAAACGTTAAAGGGGTTTATAGATGAGAGTGGAGGGGCCGGTGGGCCAATTAGACCAACGCCGCACGACACGACAGGATGCTGAAGGCATACGGAAATTCAGTTAACTCACACAGAGGGAGGAAGGGAGAGAGGTAAAGAAAGAAAGAAAGAAAAGGTTTAGGGGAAGTATTCGAGGATGTATGATGACTCTCGAAGGAAATCCCCATTTCCTGTAACAGGATCGAACTCGCACACCGACAAGCCATCAGCCAAATTACAGCACTGCTGCCTCATTAACGTCAGGTTAAGCTGATACACATGTCAAATCAGCAGGGCATGGGCATGGACCTTTAACTCGGGCTCTGGCCACACGATACAGACAGACATTTAACAGCTTTTTAAAAAATCTTTCCATCCAATCAGAAACAACCGCACTCTCCTGTGCATCGCACTTGAAACTACTCGTGATGTATTAATGCCATACTCAGCATTATGCTCCCTGAGCATTATTCCCTCTGAGCTACTGCTCTTTTAAAAGGTTCACAGCATTTGTACTTTGAGACACTCTGTAGTTGATTTCACTTGGCTTCGGCTTTAAAGGTGTAGTAATGTTTGGGATCCAGAGTGAGTTTTTGGAGTTTTGTACGTAGTAAGTGTCAAAGTTGGTTTCACTCCTGGTTGCACTCACAGAAACCGGCCTCTGGTGCAACTGAAAACTGTGGTTTGGGGTTTCACCATGTGTAAAAGCAATCTGCTGCTAGGACTGGACATAAAAATTATGTCACTGGTGGAACGTCTCATGTTGCATCCTGTTTTAAATTTGAGAGGGAATTGGACTCTGCAGACAAAATGTTTTGTCTTCTTGATATGATTGGAAGATTGTTTTTAAATGACAAGTGACAGCTGGGGATATATTTTATACAACAGCAAATCATAAGTCGGGACGGCATGGCATATAAAAATAAAAAAGCTAATAAAAATAAATGCAGTGCTCCTTACATTTACTTTGACGATATGTACCAAAGATATTTCACGTTGTTTTCTGGTCAACACTATTGAATTTTTTAATAAATATCCATTTCTGTATTTCATGCTTGCAACACATTCCAAAAAAAAGTTGGGTGAAATTCCAAACACATCCCAAAAAAGTTGGGTGGAATTCCAAACACATCCCAAAAAAGTTGGGTGGAATTCCAAACACATTCCAAAAAAGTTGGGGAACTTAGGGGTTCTTTGGGGTTAGAAATGAGGTTTAATAAATCAATAAATAGTGACGTGATTTCAAGCAGATGATTATAATTATGTACATACGCAGTATCCAGAAAATACTTTTTAAGGAGCAAAGATGGGCAGATGATATCCAGTTTGTCAATAAATATGCGCGAAAATTATTGAAATGTATAAAAAACACGTTTTTCAAAGAAAAACTGGAGAGGATTTATATATTGCAGTCCAAACTTTGCATGATTTGGCTTGGATACTCATGGGGACTCCAAGAAAAAAGGGTTGGGAACCACTTGTCTAGATGGTCCTTTTGTCTTTGTTCCAAAGCACACAGCATCGATTTCTAATAAAAAACATGTTTGTTAATAAATTAAATTAATCTAAGCTTTTGTATCTTCCATACCACCCTAATGTTTTCTAATTTCGGGTTGTATATAAGTATATAAGCTAGGGTTTGAACTTTAACACAGTCAAAAGCGATCGTCCTGACTCAGGTATGGGTGCAGTGAAAACTGACAGCAAGAATATCTATCCATCCTACCATAATGAAGATTTTTGGTCAGCTAGAGTCCTTCATCCTTAAATTTATGGTTATGATCCAGGGTAATGTGAGCATGAAATCATAATATAGTGACCATAGAAAACAGATTTCTGAGTTTCAAAAATTTTAAACTTGAATTCGTGTTTACAATACTCTAATCCAATGATATTCTTTCAAATGTTTGTGACCTTTTGCATATCTTAGGTCCACTTCTGAAAAACTGGTTTCTTGGTTGCTACACTTCCAAAAAGATCACCTGATCAAATTTTTATGAACTGTAGAAGGGTCAGTTTGGCATCCTGATACTGCCCCCAGATCTCCCAGGTACTGCTATTGCTCAAGTTTAAAAAGAAAGTCACACTAAATACTCGCCACTATAACCCATAAAAGCAGTTTTTTAATGCTGCATATACATTTACTGTAATTTAAATGGTTGTATTTGAACAGAGAGGCAAATACATAATGATAAATGGTCTCTATACCATTGTTTTAGCAATATCCTTTCTAATCTAATGGTGGCCTAAGACATTTGCACACTTATGTGTGTTTATATATATATATATATATATATATATAATATAAATTCCCCTGCAGTAGTAGACAAAATGGTCCAGGAAAAAAAACAATGTTTTCCTCCCCTTAACACAGCTTCCATATGTTAAACAATAAAGGTTGGAGCTGGTTAGGATGTCTGGATCATTTTTCCAGTCTGCTGCTGCTGTTGTTTCAAACCTTGGCTCGCTCTTTGTTTCGTTGCACATATGGCTTTAGGTGAAAATTGTCCAGATATTTCTGATTGTACCCATGCTGGCCTTCCACTCTTGTACTAAACTACTCTACACACACCTGTGCAAGAGTAAACAGCTCTGAAGTTTTCAAGACCGGCTGCTGCTGAAGAACGAGTGTTTTCCATCAGTTAACACAAATGACCTTCAAAAATTCAAGGCCCAAGGTTAGGAGAAAGGTCTAGTGCAGGATGATGTAATTTAAAGTATTAGAACAGAGCCTGTATTTTATACCCACTATCCAGATCCATACGAACCAACCTTAGAAGCAATAAACTCTATCCAGACTTAAACACTTAAAGCAACTGTAATCCTATCCAGACCCAAAACGCGTCTTCAATCTTATCCAGACCCACTTAAATCAACATAAGAAGAGTTTAACCCTGTCCATACCCACCAGAAAAGACTTGAGGAAAATAAGGGATCTCTTCAGAGAAAACTACTCCATCATGTGAGGAGCCCCGTCTTTAACACCTTCAAACCTTTCCAGATTCACCTTAATATATATCCCCCGGCCATAAATGTTAATTAATTACTTAATTGACTACTTGAATAATTGGGTAACTCACTGGCTAGACAGGCAAATCTGAAATTATAAAATAAATATAATATATAAATCCATATGGACCACGTGGAATTAATTTGATAGCATGTACACACTCATGCATATCAACCTCAGAGGAAAGTCGAAAGTCCTGTCCGGATCCATGTGAATCAGATCTGGACCTGAGGGAAAAGCCTGTTCTTGGAAGTCTGGTACTAATTCTAGAGGAGCCAGAACCTTCAATTTTATTAAAACGACCTGAATTGTACTTATAATTTAAAGTTGACATGCAGAAATCAGATCCCTCCTAAAATCGAGACCAACCTGGACGAACACCCTGAGAAGTATTTATATCATTCTGTGGCAACTTGTAACGAGATGAAGTTCCACACCTGACAAAATCTGCTGTTTCCCAGATTGGTTTTCTTATTTTTGCACATGTATCTTTGGCTGATTTTCTAGAATCCATGTTAGCCAAGGCCTGTTCGTCCTGAAGTCGGTCTTTGCTTTTCTTCCAAGATGAACACACCTGGACAGGAGTGAAACCCTTGTGCTCAGCTAATTTTTGGAGGTGTAACACAGGCCTAATGTGGGTGAGGATTTCCATCTGTTAATATAAATGACCTTTAATTGATACCTCACGAATACGGGACGGGAAATGTTTCCGCGCGGGTGTAACGTAAAGTACTGTAGCAGAGCCATGCAGCTGCCAGCATTTTACACATTTCCTGTGTGTGATGGGAAAGAAGCAAGGCTTTTACAGACAAGGCTGAAGCTAGATATGTAATATACACCAAAAGCAGCCTCACAGGGACTCATCTACACATCTCAGGTGATTTCATGTAATCAGGAAACAGAAGGGAAATGACGAACCAGCTTATAGTCAACGGTCCAAACAACTGCTTTTGCCATTTACATACAGCGTGTTTAGCATGAGCGATAGTTCTGCAGAATCTAAAGATGATAAACTCAACGTCCTCAAATAACCAATAATCACAAGTGGACAAGCAAATCTGGCATTAAACTGATTATTTCTACAATATGGCTCTGTATACTTAGTTGAACCATTCCTCCCAAGGCATACACACTATCTAGATGTTACCAGATTGGGATAAAAACCCATCCAGATCTTCCACTACCAAAATAAAAAATGCTAAAACCTTATTTCAAGACCAACCTAAAAAAAATCCTGACTAGATCTAATTATTAAACCATGTAGAGGACTACATCTACAGAAGTACCAAAAATATTAGGGCACCATTAGATGAATTACGATTGAACCCATTTCAAACTTGGATTCATCAGGAGCCTGATAGGGAATGGACTTTATGGAAGGGTATCAGTCAAGAAACCACTTTTTGGAAGGAGAAAAGCCTAAAATAAGCTATGGAATAGATAAATAATTTTGGATGATCATTATACTATTGATAAAACAATAACACATCTAATCTGATGATGGTCTAAGGCTTTTGATTAATAGTCTGTGCTATTGAACTCTTGAGCAAGATTGTGCGGGGTCATCTTCTGAATGTTGTAATGCAATCTAATTATACATTGAAAACTTCTCGGGTTGTTCCTAAAATATTACTTTTATTCTCTCTACTTTCAAATCCACTATACCGTCAAAAGTATGTAGACACCCCATTAATGATATGTCATTATACACTGCTAAGAGGTTAATAACATGAAGCCTACAAAGCATCAAACCTCCACAGACAGTAGAATGGGATGTACTGAACATCTTAGTGACCCTCAGTATGAGACTTTCCACCACAAACAAGTCAGTTCATCAACTCTGTACACTGTGTTCCTGAAACAAGAGTCTGTAATGAAATGGTTTGATCACTCTGAGGGAGAGCTTGGCGGCTTGCACAGGATCCTGATCTTCAATCACACACCTTTGAGATGAATTGCTTGCCAGCTGTGAGTGTATTGTCCAGCATCAGTCACGGTCAGGCTTCAAAATCTGGTGCACAGATTCTCCAAAGACGCAGCAAAAGGGAACAAACTCCATATTAACATCCATGGTGCTGGGTAATATTTGGGTTTCCTCAAACTTTCGAATATATAGCGTATGTAATCAAACAAAGCTGGAGTTTCAAGACTTGCTAGTCCTGATTGTTTATTCTAAAAACAACGTTAAAATTCTAAATACATCACACAATTTTTTTGCTCTATCTATCTGCACCAGTCCTGAAAGCGACTGTTGGAAATGCAGCTTGTGCACATTCTGTTTGCCCTGCTGTAAACTCACGGTCTAAATAACCACGGTCAGCTCAAATAATCACGAGAGGCCTGGCAGTTGGAAACGCATTGCGTGACTCCTTCAATACTGATTACTCCAGTAAGTGGTGGAACGGGGGAGCAAGACGTTTCTGCACGAAGTGAAAAAGAGCTGGCGAGGAAAATATCTGGCAAATATTTGCTTCACACATCAGTTCAGCGTATCAGTCCGCGTTAGCGATTGATAAGTAATAGCGCTCTGTTCCGCGGGACTCAGTCATGGATGCGGCGCCTTTCTTATTTAGCCCAGAAATCTGCTTCTATTTATAACATGAAATCAGGTAAGTGGAAATCTCATGAGCGACCGAGGACGTACAGAATGTTCCATTATTCCAGTTCTTTTCCATTCCTAAATGCATTTTCCCCCAGCATATGCCGATCCCGGATCATCAGCCAACATGCACACTTTCCTTTCCGTATTTAGTGATTCAATTCATTTCAGCTGTACCATTCAGCATCACACATGCCTGTTTAAATAGCAACACACACACACATTCTCCTGGCAAACTGTAGCTTTCTGTTAACACTATCAACTACATCCATTAACACTTGCACAATTATCATACGATCCAATAGACTGTCTTGTTTACAATATCCTAGAACTGACTCAAGTTTAATGTATTACAACATAAAACATACAATACTGAAATCAAAACTACGCCCTTTCTTCTAATAGATAGATTGTTGGATGGATGGATGGATGGACAGACGGATGGATAGGGAGTTTCTAACCTCATCAGCGTCAGTCGCTGTTAGCTGCATTATCCTGAATCCATCGCCCACGTTTTCTTGGACGGTGACATCCAGAGTGTCGGTGGGAAAAACCGGAGGGTTGTCATTAACATCCTGAAGGGTGATCTCAACCTAAAAGGGAAACAGAGAGAGGATATTTAGAAGAAATTCTTCATAAGTCTTATTTTATTAATCAAGTTTGATAGAAAAATGGACATAATTTCACAGCTTATAAAATAAAATCTGTTTCACATTACTATGTGACATAAAATGTCTTGGCCCAAAGTGCTTGTGATACAGTCTCATTCAAACGTTAGGACAAATTCAGGCTTTAATGAACCATTAACAGGACAACAAACACTAGTAGAAGTTCTCAAAAGGTGCCAAAACTTTTGTGCTGGCCTATTTTCTGTCTCCCTCTTCCAATACATTGTAGAAAATGTGTCATTTTTAAGTGCGCTCCCTGCAGAGATTGTGTTAACTTCTTTTCATTTAGAAAATCAACAGTTTGTCAGCTGACCAGGGGTTTCCATAAGGCTATAACTAAAAACAGGTCTTGGTAGTTGGCTCAGGCTTTTCACACCAAAACACAAACGATGCACGCTGCCAGCGCAGCATCAGAACGTTCCGCCGTCAACTTATACATGATCGCGTAAACAAGCTTAAATCAAAACCAAAGAAGCATTTGCTTTGCATTGTGTGTTTATTGCTTAAGTAAATATGTAGAAAGCCTGTTTAGAAATTCCACACATTCAGTCTGCATTAATGATGTCTGTGATTTAGGAGACAAAAACAAAGCAGGAGAAGGAAGACCGAATGCTTTTTGATGAGACCGTCCCTCCATCTGAGTTCAAATAAAACCACCTGAAACCACGTCCTTATCCCAGTAATAAACTTTAATTTACCTCAATGTACAGAACAGTAGCAAAAACACAAAACCCTATGTTATTACTATATTACTATACCATGTACATAGTGCACTATATAACATATAGGATCCTATCATATACCCATGAAACCCATAAAAACACTATCACTATCACTATTAATATTTTTTTTTCCATGCAAGAGTCGCGGCAGCAGGCTGATCATGAGTTATACTGGAGTTTGGAATAATAGGGCGGCATCAGTATTAAAGATGTTCCTTTAAAATCCTGCACATTTGCTCACTTACATGAGACCAAAAAAAAATAAATCTTGTTCACTTAATATTTAGAATTGCCCTCAAGCTTCAATAGAACCCCAAGTTATTCATATGTTAGTATTTATTTTATCTATCAGTTCATTATTCATTAATAAAGACAAACAATACTTTCAATTTAAATACAGATCCAAATTAGGGAGTAGGTTGTGAGACCAAACCTACACCCTCGGTCTCTCACATGAAATCGACACCTCTTGGTACAGCGTCATTTTAGAAGAAGCACAACTGCAGCATTTCTAAAAAGCTGTAAGACGGAAACTTTCATCAAAGTCATTTGTGCAAACGTTGCTTGAGCATTGCAAAACATGTTTGTGGAAAAATGTAAACTATCAGTTGGACGGGCAGCCGCACTACACACAGTTTACTCAGTTGTTGTGTCACACACACACACACACACACACACACACACACACACACACACACACAAACCTCTGCGGCTGTTTCATTGTTGTCATTTTTACAATCATTGCACAAAATAAGTCAAAAAGGGAAAGTACAAAACAACCGAAGCATAATAACAACCTTTCTGCCTCTAAACGGTACACTGATACAAGAATCCACTTCAAAATACGATGGGAAAGAAATAAACTGGTGTTTTGTGAGCTGACAGGTCTTAACTCAATTATTAGATGGTTTGGTGTGCGGGGACAACCCTGGTCTGCTTGTACAACCACATAACCAGCACCCTGACCCAGGGGAAGCCTCTGGGGTGGTAAAACACACAGGCATTCAATAATTAGACAGTAACAGAACTTAACCCTAAGAGCAAGGGACCAATCACATGGAGTCGGATTATCAGACACACGAACGGAGGCGACCGATGGGAGGTCTGTGCCTCAAACATAGACATGAAACACAAACTCGTGCCCAGTGGAACATTACAGTTTTGCCATTAAGTAATGAAAGATCTCGTACTATGCAAAAGTGACACAAAACTTGTACACCACCTCTGGAGAGGTGATGGTTGTCTCCGACTGCATGTCAGTAATTCTGAGGTGATTTTGAAGTATTTATGCCTCTCACAATGATAGAAAGACAAACGTGTGTGTGTGTGTGTGTGTGTTTGTTGAATCATTGATTATCATTGTAAATAATACACACACAGTGTTAAGGAGCTACAGTTGCAGAAATTCGATCCAACCAGCGTGAAAAGTGATGTGTTTCACCTGGGCAAAGACGCAACCTTTCACCTTACACACACACACAGCTACCGTAAATACTTCAGTGTATGTGTGTGTGTGTGTTTGATGGAGAGAGATGTTCCTAATTGTACATTCTGTATTTGAATTCTATCTTACCACTGAACAGCCTGACTGGCCTCTGTTTTCATATCTCAGTGTCATAATTTACTTGACTGCATCTTATAACTTTGACACACATGTTTTGCTATCCTTGTGAGGACTTTCCATTGACAGGAATGACCACTAACTTATGCTATACCTGCTCCTAACCCCAACCTTCACCTCAGTCACTACAGTAAAGCAAGTATTTGGGTTCTTTTGGGTTTTTTTTTTTTTTTTTAAACAAAATCTTTGCAAAAAAAAAGTAAAAAAAGTGAGAACTGGAAAAGTGGGCCTCACTGGTCAGAACTCCAGGTATTCCTATCCACATAGGGACATTTGGTTCTCACAAGTATATCAAGACGAGAAGCATACACACACACACACCCACACACACACACACAAAGGAAAATATGTTAAATCAATTTGAAGTAAAAAGCATAGCAGTCCACCTTTACAGATCCTTCATATGGACAAGAAGTGATTATTAAATATGACTATTAATATTAAAGCCTTCATACTTTTTCATCCCTAACAGCAACTCAAATCCGAACTAGAACCGAATCAGAACCAGAGATTGTACAGCTTTAACTAAATGTGAAAAAACAACCAGGACCAGAACTAGAAACCCATCAAATCCAAACCAGAACTAAAACAAAGTACCAGAAACTAAATTAAAAAAAGAAACACAAGTAGAACCAGAGACTGGTAATTGACCAAGTATATGCATCCAATCAAGAACCAGAACCAGAACCAGAACTGGAAGGTGACCGATTACTATAAGACAAAACAACAAATCTGAATCAGAACCAGAGCTTGGTCGTGATTTGGTGGAGGTTTTTGAGTATCTAACAGTGGTGCTAATATTTAAAAATAATTGTGTGGATTGGTGTGCATGTGTGTGTGTGTGCGTGTGTGTGTGTGTGTGTGTGTGTATAATTTCTCGATCTAGCTCACAAAACGAGCAGCTGAGAGAAGATTTGGTGAACTGTATTTCTTCTCCTCTCTCTGTCTCTCTATACCCCCTAAAACCCCACACCCCCAGGTCTCTCGACCCGCTGCGTTTGTCTCCAGGTCGTTTGTGGTGTGTGGAGTGAGATTTAGGAGGCTGTAACTCTGAGCACAGACTCCACACTCCTCCTCTCACACTTACTCTCTCTCACACACACTGCATGGGGCAGCATGGAACTTTCTTGGGTGGAAACAAGCTCCACAGGGGGGTATGGAGACCTGCCAGCATCAGTAAAAGAGCAGATAGTATGGTTACACACACACAAACACACACAGACACACATACCCAAAGGAGACATTATAAGAGACAGACCAGATGAGAGAGACAGCGGTGTGTGTATGTGTGTGTGTGGAGAATTTTTATTAGGAAACTACATAAATACACACTTTTACAGACAGGATGGTTAAAAGCACATCCTACACATCCTATTTACACGCTGCACTTTATAGAGAGTTTTACCATTTTCTATTCCGAGAAGAGAAGATTCGTCACTGGAGGAAAAACCTCGAGAGTGCACGCACTGTGCCTTTAGTTACCAGGGAAATACTGCGTATTGTACACTTCATAACCAAAAGTATGTAGACACATCTTTTAACCAGTGCCGTTTAGCCATTGCAGCTACACCCATTCCTATTATCTACATTTCTAATATCAAGCATAACAATAAAAACACTTGAGCAAATTAATAAAACTGACAAAAGTGATGACCCAAACAAAATCCAGAATCAGAATCAAGATATTTCCCTGGCCTCCAAATTCCACAGATCTCTTTCTGCTCCAAAATCTGTTTTGCAGCTTACAGGACCTCGTACCAGGCAACACAGTTAAGTCAGAGCCTTGGTG
>JAUZSU010166297.1:0-13468 GCA_034780255.1 Parotocinclus maculicauda | reverse complement strand
ATGCTCTAGTCTTACTTCTCGTTTTTGGTGAGTATTCATCCGCTGAGTAAATACGCTATTGTAGTGTTTTAACTGTTGAATAATCAAGCAACATGCTAAAGTAATGGAACGTTCTCTTTTCTTAACACACCATACATCACTCTCGTATCACACATGCTCCGTCCGTACCAAGCTTACAGTACATCATATCTTACACATTGAGTAAACACAACAGCTATTTACTGTAAATCCTAATATTTTATGATTTATAACATTCATTTATTGTTATAATTTATATTTTTAATATATATTAATACATTTTGGGATTTTTTAAATGTAAAAGTTCCGCAAAAACCAGTGAAACAGCGAAACACAGGGAACACTGTACTCTTGAAATGACAGAAGTAAGTTGACATCAAACAAGCTGCTGTTACTGCACAATTACACACGTAAAAGATTAAATTAATCTGTTTACTTTATTTTCCCCACAGTTAACTATTCTTAAATCTCACATATTTTGCATCATTACTCGCAATGCTGTACATTTCTAAATGCCCATAATAACATAGAGTAAACAACTCATCACATTACCATATGAATAGACCCTGAATCTCATTACAGTATATTTCTGAAAAGCCTATTTGCAAGCAGGAGCTGTTGGATATGGCCTGCTGAGTAAAACTGCATTATGTTCAGCAATCCCATACCTTACTCTGGATCTCCCAGGGCTTGGCAATAGCAGACAAATCACAAGCAGTCATCATCATCGCCCTGTAGTAGAAACACCACCAACATCATGCACTGACTATGATGAAGCAATATCATATTAAGAAAGCGTAAATGTAGAAGTGCAGAAGATTTCTCTTGATGAAGGGTCAATTAAATCCATTAACTGATGTAAGATTAGAGACCAGTAGTTTTCTCACATCACTATTTCTTTCCTGGTCGTCTCCAGCATCATGTACTTGGTCCAGGCATCCCAGTTCTCGTAGGTTTTAGATTGATCCACTATCTTTTGAAACATGGCTCTTTTCCTGCAAGAATGCATACTAATTAAATCAATGCCATTCTTTTGTAAAATGTCCTCAGTCTTTAGTGACTAATGACAGATCAACAATGGTCTTTTAGTTTCTATGGTGATACATCTCATCTACAAAGCTGAAAAAGCACATCAATCCCATACCACAGGCATAGTATAATATTGAGTAACCTTACTTGAAATACAAAGCCAAGTCTGTAGCAATGATAGCAATGTCCATTAAATGGATGACAACATCGTGCTGTCGGCGGTTAAGATTCTGGTAGATATTTAATGCCTGAAAAGATACATTTACAGACACTGAAATGACTAAGAATACTAAAAAAGGCATGCATATCTGAGGTACTTGTTTTATATGCTGAAGGTGCAAAGACTGAATGTTCCATTAAACTTTAATATCATGTGGTGTTCTGAAAAATTTGAGAATCATGTCACATCTCGGGCTCACTTCATCTCGCAGCAGCGTTTTGCCAAACTCCAGATGGTGCCTCTCGAGAATGGACGAGCCGTGGAGCTTTGCCAGTGGGTTCCCAGATCTGAGAAAATAATTCAACATAGTTGAACAAATAGGAAACAACATATTATGATGGAAATATCTTGTAATACTAAGCATATGTAGAAAATCTATGCAGTGACCATTGTGCTACACTGGAAGTAATATCAATGACACTAATAACTGTAACAGATCATACTTCATTTGGTAGAGGTTGTTTGTCCCACGGTGGTCAATATCATGGCAGAAGCCTGCAGTAACCATGGCCATAGCCTCCAGGTCTGTGAAGTAACGCTTCAGGTCACCTGTCTAGAAGTAACAAGGCTGGCATTACTTTTCTTACTTATTCTTTACCATTTGCAGTGAATGTACTGTTGACTGAGGTCATTACCTTTTGTATAAATACATGTATGCGCTGTATTCTGTTCTGCGAAACAGGTTTTTGTTGTTTACCAAAATGTAGTGTAATGTAATGTAAGTAAGTAGTGTTAAGCGGAGTACAATTTTTTTTCATTCCATGGCAGAGAAAATAGCAATGCCCCAAAGTGTGTGTACAACACAGACCATAACACAGTTCATCACTAAATCATGAAAATAAATAAATATTAATGAAAACAATTAAATAAAAAAATGTGTAAACAGAAGTGATGACCTAAATAATATTTATGGCAGTAAAAATACACATGATAAACCTTTTTTTTAGGTTGATCTGTCTATGGATGCAATGTCCGAGTTAAAAGACAGATTTTTGATTTCCATTATAACTATAATTTTGTTTTAATTGTTAAGACCTCGGCCATTAAAACAAATGTACGTCTGTCAGATGGTCTTTACTGTAAATGTTAGTGTGGCCAATATATCATTAGTGCTTTCCTGAACAAATGTGCATAATTATAAAATTGTCTCATTCATGGATAAAGTAAATAACAAAGCATATAATATAAAATAAAATAAAATAAAATTACAAAACATAAAAATAGAATAAAGCTGTAGGCATGTGCACAGATGAAGTTGTGTCGGCTACCAACTGATTGTAAGAGTGTGAAATCTCTATATTTGAATTTACATTAGCGTATTAGAATTAGTCACTCTGTGACCTGAATGTCAACTTTGTCAATTTTCCAGTGTAAATAAGGACCTGTTATTTTGCTTGCCAGTCCAAGTGACATTTAGCGAAAAGGGGTATGCATCTATTCCTGGTTCAGGGAACAACTGCTGTAAAAGTATAAGGTATTATAACACTAAGCCACATTAACTTCTTCACAAAACACACTAATGTATAGTATTTATATTCCCTTGTTTTTGGGTTAAAAGGGCCTGAAAATTATGTATGTCTTACAAATATTATATTTAAAAGATGTTTCCGATTTATTTTAAACATTCAGACCAAAATACATGGCTCATTTAAAACAAAGTTTTAGTAAAAAAGTAAAAATTAGTCGATCTTGTCCGAGTTATAAGGACTAACAGCCTCCAGGTGGGGCTACGTGAGGAGCGTTATGACTCCTGAGAGCTCATTACACTCAGTGACACCTGGGAGCGGTGCTCATTACAGGCTGGACTCACACAGGCACAACTCCATCCAAGCTGTCTCATGACTCAGTGTCTGTGTTTACTGATGAGGCAACACTGAGTTTTATTCCTGGTTGCCTCATTAGCTTGATATACTCTGTTTTTAAATGGGTTACATACTGGTGAAGGGTCCTAAAACACTACATATTATCATGACAAAAACACAAATTGCAACACTATGTGAGGGAATCTAGCAAATTTGGAACCACTGCTTTCAAGAGGAGTCATTTGTTTGTTGTAGCATGAGGTGCAATTAAGTCTATTTATTAGCCACAGGTCTATTATTAGCCAAGTGCATCCAGAGCATGTTGCTAACACCACTGTTTATGGCTGTTCTTACCATGAGCAGTGTGAACATAGTCTGCCCCACGTTGAAGCCGTGCCTCCAGTTGTGGTAGGTAATCTTTCTGTAGCCTTTACCAACAGAGTACATGAATCTCACCAGCACCTGGTTGCAACAAAGCACTTCTTGAGCATTTGACTATACATACTATACAGCAGCCTTCACTAATCTCTGCATATTACAAAGTACAAATTGAAATTCATATTCTTGCAAGAAACATGAAACTATTTCTAAATATTACCATATAGTGAACATCAAACCTGTCCCATCCTTAAAACTAACCTCACGAGGAATGTGAAATTTGTCCACCACTCCCAGTTCATAGTACATCGAAATGCCACACTTAATCAGGTCCAGCTCTGAGTGCTCAAAGTCACAGAAATGAAACTCGTATATCTCGGACACTTTTGCATTCGGCAGAACCTCAGACTATAGAACACACAAGATAGAACTGTGAAAACAGTGTAACTGTAGAAAATCATCATACACTGTTAAATCATTTTCAAATGGCTTTCGTAGAACAACCTTAAATCATCATACCCTTTGAAATAATACTGCAAGTTTGAATTAACTAAGTCTAGCTTTTCCTAATGCATTTATGCATTATTACCATCAACACTAAAATGAAAACCACAGCTAAAACTTCTGAACAATTTTTAAACTTGAATTAGTACACCACCTAGTTTGGATAAGTGATAAACCCATAATTTTAATCTTTATAAAATTACAACCAATTAACTTTCAGATAATAGGAAAAGAAATTCACTTTTTAATATATTTTTAGTTCTCCTTGCCAACAGTGTGATCACCTAAAAATTAGGTTTTTAATTAAGTCTTTATTTTTTTCTGCTCTAATTGTACCTATGCTTGAGTTTCGGCAGAGAGCTTAGTAAAAGACCCTGTCCTTTATATCTATGTCTAATATGTAACTAAAGCAAAAAAAATTAAGCATTTATATAAATGAAAGCATAGGACACTTTTCTAAGAATGAAAAAAAAGGATGAAGTACATTGTTTAAATAAAAAATGACTCACCCTTATTATTTATTTAATATTTATTATGAAATACTTTTTTGCTAATGAATCTGATACAGTAACTTTACATTGCAACGAGGCTGCACAAGGCTTTTCTGATTCATCGCAGCATGGAGAAACAACAGCAAAGAAGTTTGCCTGTGAAGTAATCATTCAAAATTACTGCACAGTTTGAGCTTCCTGTCATGTTAATAAAAACAGAAAGTTTTTTTCATTTTTCTCACATTTTGCAATAAGCCCCTTTTTATTGAACAACATTCGCAGCTGAGACAGTATGTGCAACAATGTAGTGGCTTAAATATAGGAAAATATCCATAATGGCCAAATCAGAGACTTAAATTCAAAAGAATATCTGTGGAAGAACTAAATAGAGCAGCCTATTGCCACTAACTGTAAACCTGAACTGAATTTAAACAATTGTGCAAGGAACAATGGTCAAAAAGAACCCTATCTGGATTAGCAAAACTGGTAGAGATGGATATAAACAGCTTGCTCACTATAACCAAAGAAAATATAACTTTATGAAGTATTAAATAATGGGAGTAATCACTTTTCTAAGCTTGGTTATATTCGCTTAACTCTTTTTTTAATTACATTTCTAGAACTGATGCCTTTTTTTCCTTACGTAAATGTTGGCAAGCAAACTGAGTACATTTATACAGATCATGAACTTATATAGTTTTGGTTTAAGGTTGTAAGGCAACTGTTTCAAAGGGCATGATGATTGTCTACAATTACTTTACATATAAGTAATGTTTTAATAAGAGTAAACATGTCTTGTCTTATTTTACCAGAATTGCTTCCAGTTCCTCTTCGTCACATTCATCTGGTTCTTTTCCATACACCTGTTGCGTATTCTATCACAGAATTAACAGTTTCATAAATCCAATGCATTGTGATGAGTTTGTCAATTAACCCAAATTATCATTTCAATATAAATATTCTACATCTATTCCTTTATATAGCTTCTGTAAGCACTTTGTACTGTCAGAATATTGGGTCTGTCCATTGTATATTCTAGAAACATCAGGTGCAAGATGGAACACTAACCTGGATAGGAAGACAGTCAATCATAGGACATCACATATTTACTCATTTAGCGCATAACTAATGAAAAATAGAGAGTCAACCTGATGAAATGTGAAACCAGAATACCAAAGAGAACTTACAGTCCCATACAGGCAGAGCCTGTGGCCTTAAAGTTTTGCAGTCAAAACTACTGTATATGAAAAACATGCTCAAAAACTGTATAATAAATTGAGACTAAAACCTGTAAAGAAGTCAATATTTGTGGTGCATTGACAATATAGTTGTGCATCTTTGTGCCAATATACGCAAGTATTAATGTGTCTGACTAGTATTGATCCTGTCGTTAATAGCAATTGAAGCTGATACAATGTTAAATTATGAAACACACAAACAAATATTCTCTCACACCCATATCTGGGTGTAGGGTAAATACAATACCAAAAGTTTGTGGGCATTACTTATAGTATGTGTTCTTTTTTACTGCTTAGATAATGAATGGTAAAATGTGACCTATGGCATGTATGGTAAAAAAATTGAGGTCGACATGTAAAAGAAAATTACAGCGTTGTATTAAAGGAATAATATAAAAAAGAGAATAAGAAAGCCTGCACTGTACTATAAGGTAATGTCCTTTAGGGCATGAACAGTTGACTTTTTCTGAATGTTATACACATGCACATTGTACACACTATACACATGTTACACATGTAGTGACATACTAATATTAGAAATTTACAGTTTACAGTTACTGAAAGTCGCTTGGCAGTACATTTTTCTAGCAGGATAGTTGACTCTACAGTCTAATCTCATTAGGGGCTGTACATCATCCAGTGGTGCAAATTCTGATTGCTCAAAATAGCTCATCAGCATGTCCATCACCTACTGACCGGACGACTGAAAACAATATTTGACTTTGTTGGCAAGATATTTGTCACATTTCTAGACTGGCAAAGGCAAAATCCACCCTGCCATCACAGGTGGTGAGAAAACGAGGTGGTGAGAAAACGAGGGTACACTGTATATGCTTGATTGTTCCTGTAAGCTAAGCATAAACCCACCAAGATGTTCTGAATTTCATCCTTCCTGCACTTGACATGGTAAAGCACCATGTCCTGAAAGATGTCCTTCCGATTTTCCAGCTTATTCATCTTGTCATAAGTGTCCGTGTTCAGAACTGACCATCCCAGGAACTGAGTAAGAGACTGATTTGAAACAAAAAAGAGTACACTTTAATCTACCTTTCTCATGACTGGGATTTAGCAAATTCAGCGATACTGTGATGATGAAATAATATTGATTTGGGAACCACACTGATGCTGCAAAAGTTGGGAGAATGTGGTTTGTTTTTTGCAGTCTTTAACAGTCTCTGTGTGAAGTGTTCATTAATCAATAATATATAGGTAGTGAAAATACAGTAAAGTGTTTGTATAATGGCTGTCTCTGCTGATTCCACAAATACCTCCATTAGTGTTTCATCCATTTCATCGAACGGTTTCCCATCTTTCCTGTTATAGAACGTGGCCACACCAACAATTTCCTCTTTCTTGTTCACGATGGGCAATGAGAGAACGTTTTTTATAGTCCAGCCTGATTCATCCAGAGGTTCTTTCTAATAATAACACCAAAGGAGTCAGAGCACTGTAGATAAACAATGCTAATGTTCAATACTTATTTATTAGTAGTATAATATACAGTGCAGTGCAAATGTCTTAGGTCACCATGCTAACCAGGCTCGGCCATGCAGGTATTCTACAACAGTATATCAGGAGGGTTCTGATTTAAAAGTTCTCTCATGTCAACCCACTGCTTCGTTCCCTTTACTAGCTCCCTGTGGCTGCCCTGCCTGAATCAGATTTTAAACACTGATTCTAATATACAAATCAAACTTTTATCTGTACATTGTACCCTTTAAGACTTAAGCATGGCTCATCTTGAGCCACCCTTCAAGAATAAAGGAAGACAAGCATCAAAACTTCAAATTAAACACAAACTACAGTACTTGTAAGCTTTTTGAAGTCATTACCACTGAGTAGAACAACACTAACACTTCTATCTGTGAAATAAAATCTGCCACGAGACAACATTTAAGGAAGTTTGATGCCACTTTATTTCTTAATTTCTTTAATTTGTTAATTATTGCTAATTTCACAAGCAATGATATTACTGAAAAACAATAATTATTTAAGAAGTTTTGATTTTAAACTATTTTTAAGTAACTATGAACACTTTTGGAGTTCATATACTGCACATGCTCTGGAATGAAATAATAAAAAAAAAAGATTATGTCTGAGATTACCTGAAAGCTAAAGAAGTCATCCTGGGCAGCATTCATTATGTTGCATATCTGAAGGACATAGAGAGCTCCAACAGTGAGATTTACAATGACTAATAAAAGCCCCATTCCATTAAATACTGCACAGTACACTGATTCTACATAATGGCATACAGAGTATGTGCATTCATGGCTTTACTGCAAATATACAGTTACACAGTCTTACCAGGCCATTTTCAGCCACATATGTGGGAAGTCCACTGGCCAGAGCCCAGTGATCAGCCGGTGGGTTCCTGTCCAACACATAAAAATGCAGCTGCTGTAATATATTATTTTATGTTTAATTAATAATGCCTAAGCTTCTACTGCCATATTGCTGTTGCTGTAATTATGCTGTTTTGTTCATGAAGTCTTTTTTATTAAAAAACATTACCTTGTTATAGCAGCAACAATTAACTTCATCCCATAATATATCAGACCACACTGTAATTAAAATCCAGGTAATACAATGGTGAGATCAATGATAAGAAATGAGGAGTGACTTACGGTATTACTTTAATATCCTCCTTTCCATGCAATATGTAGTCGATCACTTTGTAAAAGTTGATTTCCTGAGAGAAAGGAAATAGATTAAGTTTCTCCTGAAGTAACACCGTGTTCATTTTGCTTGAAGTCATATTATGTGGTGCTCACTCTGCCATCAGGAGTCTTTGGACCTGAATAAGGAGGCACCTCACCCATCAGAACTGGCCAGAGGTCAAAGAACTCCTACAACATAAATAGTACACATAATTAAAGGAAAGTATAAAACTAAAATTGCAGCACAGATATCCCAGTCCATATTACTTATATATGTACAACCTCCATACTTTCGTCAAAATGAGTTGGTTAAAACGTATTAATGTAAGAAACTTTAGATGTATTGAAAGCACTCTTGTGTTTAAAACTTGTTTGTAATTTAAACGGATATTCCAGCATTTTTTTAACTCAACCTATCACATCATAATTATGATAAACATTAATTTGTACAGACAACCTTGCTTACGTAAAACTCACTTTATAATGGGTGCAGTATGCGTAAATAATGGTACCATAGCAGTTAAAGTTCAGTGTTTAAAACCACTACCAGGTTGACACTGTTGGTCCCTTAAGCAAGGTCCTTAAGACAAAATTACTTGGATTATACAGATTGTTTTAGTTGTGAGCATCAGCGCATCTACTAAGTATACATCATTTTCTATAACATTTTTGGAAAATGATATAAATATGAACAGGCATGCACCATTGAATGTCCATCTGATCAATGTCAATTCTCTTTAACAGCCGAGGTCTTAAGAATTGTAATAGAAAATAAAAATATATCTTATATACATCTAATTGGCGTCTGAATGACAGAAAACTAGTACCTTGTGTCACCTGCTGTTAGAAAATAGAATAACAGTTTTGAAAGACAGATAAAAACATTCTATTGTCCTGCTTCTCTTTTTGTTTTTTAAGTGTTTTAAGTGTTATGAAAGGTACAAGGATAATAATTACTGTATTGTACACATCTATGTATAATTTAATTGTTTTAATATTGTATTTTACTAAATATTATTGTTTAAAATATGTTCAGCATCTAAACTACTATGTGACTTTGACAATGTCTGGTCTAAGTGTATTTTGGTCAGTGTCACAAATTGAATGGCTCATACCTGCATCTCTTTTTTAAGACTACATTTGTGGTCGGATGATAGCCTTATCAGCAACAAAGTGTTAAACTAAGTGATTGTGCTAAATATTCATTCACACTAACTATACACTATATAGAAACAGTACTAAGTTGAAAAAAATATATAGAAATACCAGTAGTCCTATATTCCACTGAAGCGATATAAGCACAGATAAGAAATAAGGTCAAAGATAAGACTTCAGCAATGACCTTAGTTTTGGTCATGTCCAGCAGGCCCACAGAGTAGCGGTCACAGTTGAGAAAAGCTCGCACTGTATAAAGGGCTTTGTGAAACTGCCGTTCAATGTCAGTCAGCTCCTCAAACACTTTGCTAGCAGACCAGAGCAAAACCTGCAAAGATTGTAGAAAGGCAAACTTTAATAAAGCCAAAACCTAAACAAAATGGCAAAAATGTGTTCTATTGTTCTATGATCATACCTGTCCTCTTCTGGTTTCACAGTTATGCAGGTAGCTCAGGTGAAACACACGAAGAACAAGATTGGCAAAGTTCAAATATTTATGTAATGCCTAAAAGAAACAAACATGAATTATACTGTCAATTCCTCTTTGTGATCCCGTCATTTTTGTGTTATTATTAATATATATATTTTTTTGTTTGTTTTTGTGTCCACACTTGTTTGCCCTCTTTAGTGTTCTGATCGCCCGCTAACATAAAGATGGGGTGCTCATTCCCTGCCTGATCATTGTCTTTTTTACACATGTGGTTTTGTCTTTTGCTCTGGTTCCTTTTGCAGTTTTCATGTCTTTCATAATCTTATTGTGAATTTTTGCTTCAAAAGATTTGATCTTTGGTCTGTGTTCCCTTTTTTCCTTTTTTTTGGACATTGTGCTCTGCTAGTTCCCATCCCCATGTTTTTGTGGGAGTTTTTACTGTTCCTTTTTAAACTTAAAGTTTGCTGTTTTTTCTGCTTTTAAAATGTAAGGCTTTAATTTGACTAGTCCCTTTTTCACCTTAGAAGATTTTTTCCTGCTTTTGGACTCTTGCCTGTTTTTGGACTACTTAAGTGATTTATCATGCACAGTATTATTGTTTTCTTTGTGTAATAAACAAGAATTTTTATTGGTCCTATAAATACATCCTTATTTCTGCAGTCCAGCCTGACATATACAGTTTTATACAGATTTATTTGAGCATACTTTGAATGGTCACTTTATCAGCGACAACCATCTAGTAACGCATTGGACCTCCTTTGGCCTTCAAAACAGCAGCAACTTATCATAGCATAGCATCCACTAGGTGTTGAATTTGTTTTCTGATAAATACTAATCCATGCCACCTGGATGGTTTTACAAAGCTGGTATGACTTAGATGGGAAACTGTATACTCTGAATAGTCTAATCTACCTTACCCAGAGATGCTCTGTAGGATTACGGTCTGGGGACTGAAAAGGAAAGCAATGAAAAGTTGCTGTCATGTTCCTGAACCCCTGTAGAATGGTGCACTGTCCTGCTGAAAATGTTCTTCCACCATAGGGTAAACAGCTGAAATAATAGGATGAACTTGGTCAGCCACAGTACTTAGGTAACTCCAAACGTCCATCCAAAGGTATCACAGGAAACAGAGATACCATTAGTTTACCTTCAATAACCTGAACTGTTGAAACCTCTTTCATCCAGAAGTTGTTTACATTCCACAAGATTCCTGTTTGTTAGATGATTTTCCTTAATCACATTATTCTTGGTATACTCTATACATCAACGACCATGCCTCCTTCGCTCAAATTGCAATATTTTCCCATTCTAATGTGGATTCACAGTGATACAGATTGACAGAAAACCTGCTTCCTTGATTTTAGGTTGGTCTCTAGGGTTTCATGTCTTATTTCCATAAGCTCCAATCGTGAAAGGGCTGGTGACTCTAATAAAGTGACCACTTAAAATACTGCTTACTAGGTTTAATTTATACTAATCTTAAGTGGAACAATTGAGAAAACATGAATAATATGAACAATAAGAAAGTTTGTGAACCTCTTGGAATGACCAGAGTTATTATTTGCATCAATATTTAATGAAATGTAGCCTGATCGTCATCCAAGTCCTAATTCTTCCAAAACAAATAATACAGCTTTATGTCTTTAATAGTTGTATTGATTCATTATTTATAGGCCAGAAAAAGTATGGCGTCCAATGGGCACTTACTGGGGTTGTGTCCAAAGGTTTGGCTGGCATTATATACCAACATTTTGTCATATAATATAGATGCAATTTGAACTGTTGGTGAAATGAGAGTTGCATCTAAAATATGCAGCCAGTAGCATCAGAAATTGACTCTTATGCAAGACTAGATGTGGATTAATTAACAATAACTGCGAAGGGGCAAAGAATTTGCTGCAGACCTTACAATCAGACTTACAAATGATGCAACTGGGAAATGCCCAATTGATGGTTAAAAACCTTGTTCAAGGGCCCAACAATGGCTAATCATCCTCACAGTGCTGCCCATATACTGAAATATGTCTATTCAGGGTTTTACAAACAATATTATTAAAAAAACAAATAATGCTGCACATGCCAAAGCAGTAGCAGGACACTGTCATGTCATATCACTGCTGTGAAAGATCTTTCTCTCATCAAAAGTGTAGATGAACTACTGGCAGCCACCATGTTGGGTGCACACTATTTTTGAGTCATCTGATAGTAACACAATGTGATGTCCAATACTAAATAACTAGAGTATTGAAGATAGACTGGTCACCTCTTCATCCTGCGCATTGAAACTGGGACCACCTATCTTATTCACCGCCATGATGACAGCCACCACATCCTTGCCGTTCATGATGGGAGTAGCCAGCACGTTCTTAGTCTGGTACTCTGTCAGTACATCCACAAAGTCACTGAAGTGGGGGCTCTGAACAAAGAACCAGTTGTTAGGAATTACTTGGAAATCACTTGGAAATAGCTTTTAAGGCAATTGTAAATTATAGAGCATGACAATTTCCTTTAACATCATGCATCATTTTGACAGGAATTCAATTTGCAATTAGTTCGTCAGTCTGACACTCATTTGACTTTCTTCCAGTTAAACAGCCCAAACTGTCACACAGATGCAATTTTGTATAGTCTTGTTTAAACATTTGTTTACGAGTGGTCACGTCAGCAAATGACTATGTGCCATATATCTGTCTCAACATATTCATCAGATCATATAATGAAAACATTACAAATACAGAATAAAGTCTGAAGTCTTTAGTCTGAAGTTACATTTCTCTTAAAGCTCAGATGGCCATCTTTAATGATTTTCTACCAATCAATGATTAACGGTTTATCAAGTGTTGCATCTAATGATTTTCTATCAAGGGTTGCATCTATACACAAGGTTGCATCAAGACTAGTCATACATATACGTATGTACACTCAGGTAGGGCCAATTTAATGTAATCAAGTAAGCTAATGTATATCTTTGGACTGTGGGAGGAAAAAGGAGCACCCACAGAAAACATATGTGGACATGGGGAGCACATGCAAACTCCACACAGACAAGACCCAGGCCACTTCACTCTGGGATTAAACCCAGGACCTTCTTGCTATAAGGCAGCAGTGCTACCCACAGTGTCACCCCTGAAACATAAGTAAAATATATTTTCTTCTGCCGGAGTCACAGCATATTGTATTCCAAACGTGACATATTTAACCCCTTTGCTGCACTTTACACATTTCTGTTGAGTCTTAATGAAATTCCGGGACAAGCTTTGGCCAAAATATCACATTGATCAGACAGCAGTGCACCCTTTTCATCCTGTCTAAAACAGCCCTTTTGAGAACGATCGGTTTGAGCACCTGCTTCTTAAAATGATAATGAGTCACTGCTCACCCCATGCTACTCTGTGATTCACAGCTTCAGGTTATGCCTGTGAAATTGCTACATTATTTTTTAAATGGTGTCAAAAATGTTACGAGTTGTGGTAGTTTTTTATTTAAGACCCAAAAATGCAGGATAAGTATATCCCACGTCGTATAATAATAATGGGGAAATAA
>JAUZSU010166286.1:0-13468 GCA_034780255.1 Parotocinclus maculicauda | reverse complement strand
TTCGGACGGGTTGATGCTTTTCATTTCACTGTATATTGTACCTGATACTATGTATATGTGACAAATAAATCTAATCTTTATAATGTTCCACCATATAACGCTAATTAGAATCATTAAATAATAATTATAGACATTAGGACTTGCACAATCAGTGGCTGACTAAATACTTTTTTGCCCCACTGAAGGTAGCATTAGCATACAGATCGAAGTTAATTAATAACTAATAGGCTACCTTTATAAAGTAGAAGCTAACAAATAGTTGCTACTTTTCCCATTTACTGTGGTAGAATCAGGTATTTATAATATCAGATATCTAAACTATTAAAATATTTATAAACGTAACACAATAAGCATGTTTATATGAAGACAGTATTAGCATATGGATAATAGCATGGTAGCTCTGGTGTCTTTATATAGAAACTGGGATGCAGCTTGTTGATAGCTTAAAGCTAACTGCTAACAAAGCTCATTTTTGAGTCCAAACCAGTCTAATTTAAGTATCTGATGTTTACAGGTGTGTTTACATTTACATCCTTCAGTTACATAAACAACTTGCATTATTATACAATAGACATTCATCTGACACTTTATTAGGTACACCTGTTCAACTTGACGTTAATGTAAATGTCTATTTAGCCAAACTCAGGGCAGAAACTTAATGCATTTAGACATGGTAAATATGAAGAAAAAACTCAGTATGGGAAAGTAATGTGATTTAAGTGACTTTTAACGTGGCATTAGTGTTAGGTGGTCTGATCTGAGTATTTTAGAAAATGCTTATTTATCTGGGATTTATCTGGGATTTTCACACACAGTGATCACTAGGATTTACAGAGAACGACTAGAAAAAGAGAAATTATCCAGTTCTCTGGGTGAAAATGCCTTGCTGATGACAGACTTTAAGCTGACAAAAAGGCAACTAATAATCACTCACTACAATCTTAATATGCAGAAGAGCATCTCTAACCACATAACCTTGAGGCAAATGGACTACAGCAGCAGGAGATCACATAGGGTGCTACTCCTGGCAGATAAGAACAGGCAACAGAGGTTACAGTTCATAACACTGGACTACCAGCTTCATGTAATGTTTACAGTTTTTATTTATCATAAAATGGTTTGTACATCAAACATTACGATTTGTACATAATCAATTTCAAACTATTTCTCCAAGACAGCTGGTGAAGAGATTTATGTACATTTGTGTTTCTTTACAGAATTTGAAAATCTGAAGCATTTCTTACATTTTGAGCACTGATATGGATTTTCTCCTGTATGGATGTGCTGATGTTTCTTCAAATACCCTGAAGTACTAAAGCTCTTCTCACACTGTGAACAGAAATATGGTTTCTCTCCTGTATGGATGCGCTGGTGTTTCTTCAAATACCCTGAACTACTAAAGCTCTTCTCACACTGTGAACAGAAATATGGTTTCTCTCCTGTGTGAATGCGCTGATGAGCTCTGAGAGAACTTGTTTGAGAAAAACACTTCCCACACTGTGAACAGCAGTACGGTTTCTCTCCTGTATGAATGCGTTGGTGAACTAGGAGACTCTTTCTTAAGCTAAAACTCTTCCCACACTGTGAGCAACAGTACGGTTTCTCTCCTGTATGGATGCGCTGGTGTTTCTTCAAAGACCCTAGAACACTAAAACTCTTCCCACACTGTAAGCACAGGTAAGGTTTCTCTTCTGTATGGATGCGCTGGTGAGCTGTCAGGTGATATTTTTTAGAGAAACTCTTTCCACACTGTAAGCACAGATATGGTTTCTCTCCTGTATGGATGCTTCTGTGACGCTTGAGGTGGGATTGGTGAATGAAATTCTTTCCACAGTCAGAGCAATTGAGAGCTTTCTTTTTTTTCATGCTTATTTGTGGTTTATATTGTGTGAAGTCTTTGTGTTGTGGTGATCTGCTGAGAAGGACAAAGATGTTGGTGTAAGACCTGCATGAATGAGTTAACAACAGGGTACCAGCAAGAGTTACATAGTTATAGTGTTTGTAGTATAAATGATATAGTATACATTATTAGCTGGAAAGTCAAAGACTATGACGTTTTTAACATACTAACATAATTTAGAGATACTATTATAACGATTATTAGAACTAAAACACAAACCCAAGCTAAACCAAGAACGTAACTGTATCAACAAACATACACATAATGTACCTCTCAAAAATGACCTCCAACTAAACTCCAAATATTTATGCAACAATAAACATACAATTCTTGTTAAGAATCTTACCTCTTGGCTGTGTTTTTTCTTTCAGTATCAGCAGACTCTGAGGAAATTAGATGATCAGCAAATTCAATAAAGAAGCCTTTAGTAGAAAACTTTCTCTCTAAATGACTGAACTAAGAGTGCAGAGCGAGGTCTTTAAATAAATCTGAGAACAAAGACACAGGGTGATTTAAAGACAATGTAATGGGCAGGTATCAGTCATGTGGGCTATTTCACACCTCATTATCAAAGTTCTGGGTGGGGGAGGGTGATCTCTAGCACCATTTGGTTATAATAATAAGTTTAACTTATAAAGTGCTTTTCCCAACCTAAAGGTCACTGTACAATGCAAACAAACAAACAAACAACAAAAAATAAATAAACTAAACACGAGAACTAAATAAATGGAGCATAAGAAATTAAAGAGGTAGGTCTTCACTCTAACTCTTTATGGTGGAGTCGTTATTGATGAACCGAGGTCATGTAAGGGGTTGTTAATAGTTCTGGTGCTTTGTTCTTTCTAGAAGGTGAGACATACAAGTAGAGCTCCGTTATTACACTTAGTAAATCCTTAAAAATATAAGCAATATCTTTTAGTATTTTTTACAGATAAACTAAGAATGATGTGTCATGTTAAGTTAGATGTTTAAATCAGTTCATGTTCTTGTATTATTATTATTATTATTATTTTTTTTTATGATTTAATGTAAGTTATGAGTTGACAAAGTCTGAAATGATTTAGGACAGTATTGTACGCTTTCTAGAAGATATGCCAAGCTGCAGTCAGAGCTTGAAAATGAAACAGCGCCACATTTAATATGAAATAATTTCATGTAGCAGATCCTAATATCCTGATATGTTTGTGTTCAGTTATGGCTGGAAATGAAAAATCAGATAACTAGAGGAGACATGAAGGTAATATTTGAATAGTTTTAACTAGATAACTCCCTTATTTAACCATAAAACATCATCTTGATAAAACCAGTAAAATAATCTAAAATGTAGTGGAATCCTCTGAACTGCCAGGAGCTGTGAATGTCAACAAACAAGACATTTTTAAGAAAACACCTTCCAGCAAAATATTAAATAAATTATTTTAATATGGTCCAGCATTACTAAGAAATAAGCCCAGCATTTTTTTAAATAAAGTCGTGGTTATGTTTGTTAAAGTGATAGACTAAAAATACTTTCGAGTCTCCCCACACAGATTCGAATCCTGTTGACTATGTGATGTCAGCTGTTTTATAATGAACCAGTGATAGGAGGATTATAAAAAAGCTGATTAAAGTATAGGTTTTTTTGTCAAAAGAACATTAAGGAAATGCTGGTAATATTTACATAGATATTGTTAGCCTTGTTCATCATCTTAATCCAAATCTTTTTAAGAGTAAGAAATTGTCACATTACGCCTTGGAATCCTTTAACAAAACCTAGCAGAGGATGGTTTTGATCCATCGACCTCTGGGTTATGGGCCCAGCACGCTTCCGCTGCGCCACTCTGCTCATTAATGATTTAAGATGGGACTCGAACCACAATCTTTGGTCACGGGGGCTCACTAATAGATAAGCCACAATCACATTTTCACTAATAGAAAGCAAAAAATCCTTGACAAGATCCAGTGCTTGTTAGGATTTCATTTCTTGGATCCCAGATGATAAAAAGGTTAGGTATGTCTCAAAATCTCATTAAGAATTATGCCTCAGCTTCCCTCTACAAGATCTAGCAAATTAGTTATTCAATCCATTAACCCCTGGGCCAGGACGCATCTGCTGTCCCACTCTGCTTGCTTGTCAGAACAGATGGAACTCGAACCCACAACCCGTGGTTTAGGAGCTCTTATCCATTAGGCTACAGGGGCTCACTACTAGTTAAGCCACAGTTGCTTTCTTCATTAAAAGCAAGAAAACATTTTGTCACCACAGCCAGTGCTTGTTAGGATTTCCTTTGGCCATGATAGGCAACTCAAGATTTTGTTTGATAGTTCTTGTAATACACAAGCTTATAGGCTGCTAGTCATAACTTCCATCTAGACTGAAGCAAAGAAACATATTTCAAAACATATTCCTGTTTCTTCTGGATTTCTCTGAAAACAGATAAATAAATTTCATATTGACAGTTCAAACCCACAATCAGAGCCCTTAACAAAAACTAGCAGAGGATGGTTTCGATCCATCGACCTCTGAGTTATGGGCCCAGCACGCTTCCGCTGCGCCACTCTGCTTGCTTCTCACCCCAGATGGGACTCGAACCCACAATCCCTGGCTTAGGAGGCCAGTGCCTTATCCATTAGGCTAAGGTTGATAAATGACTCCCTGAAAAATGTCATCTTAAAGGAATTGATGCTGCTCTAAAATGCCACGTATTTTTCAGCATTAATGCTGCCGTCACAGAATTAAAAATACTTTTGTAAAGGGCACTGACACAGCCCTCTACCATACAAGACGCCCTTGCTTTTGGACTTGTTGATAATAACCGTCTGGATGGTCTTTTTTGTCTTTGGTCTGGAGCACACAACATCCATTTCTTCCAAAATCTGGAATGCTGATTCTTCTGACCAAAATACACGTTCTTGTTTTTATAAATTTCATACATTTTTTTATACATTCATTGACAAACTAGAGATTCTCTGGCCATCTATGTTCAACAAAGAATCAGACGTTTTTGGGTTCATACTGTTTGCAATTAATAAAAGTCAAAGTAAATATAATAAATACTGCATTTTTTTATTTGCATTTTTCATACCATCCCAACTTTTTCTGATTTTGGTTTGTATTATTATGCTTTCAATAAAACTCAAAGTAACCGCTAAAACACTTAACCGACCTAGATATAAGCGTCACACAATGGCTAGTTTTCGGTATGTGAGCACAATTCTCAGGTGTCTGAGTGTGTTATAGTTCTTCTATAGTTCTATCTAGCAGCATGTCAGTGTCAGGTGGCGCACCATGTGGCTCTCAGCAGCAGAGATTAGTGTGCTCCTGCTGTTACTGGGGTATTAGTAGTAGTGTGGCCAGTAAAACAATTTCAATATGAGCATGACTAGAGTTATAGCCTTGGATTTTTTGACATGAAGACAATAAATGAGAAAAATGTGTTTTATCAACTGGTGGTATGACAAAAGTAATTAAATTTAAAGTAACATTTACAGCATGTAGCAGAAACCCAAATGAATACTTTTGACTAATAGCATTTCAGTTGCAGTTTTTGAAAAAAAAAAAAAAAAAAAAAAATTTAAAAGCACTTTTCCCAGTCGGGACCAGCAAAATGTCCCCACAGTGTAATATAAACATGACAAGCACATGCATACATGTCTCACATCTTTGTAGGGACCACCCATTGACATAATGATTATTGTAGCTAATTAATGCTACACCTAACCCTAACCTTAACTACAGTAACGTAAAGCAAATATTTTTACTCTTTCGGTTTTTCAAAAGCAGTTAACCAGCAGAAAGTCCCCACAAAATGTCAAATCTTTCTAGCCTTGTGGGGTAATATAAACATGAGCACGCGCACACACGCATACACACACACGCGCATACACACACACACATGCATCTAAGAAAGAAATGATCTCAAGGATTTTGATCGTGCCATGATTGTTGGTGCCAGACGGGCTGGTTTGAGTATTTCTATGATTTTTGATCTCCATGGATTTTTACAAACAACAGTCTCTAAAGTTTACTCAGAATGTCGCAATAAAGAAAACCCATCCAGTAAGTGACAGTGCAAAAGTTACTCAGAACATAAAAATGTATAACTGCGCTAATCCTAATCTTTTTTTTTTATTCTGTTTGGCCTGTATCAAGTTGCCCTTGTCCAGACCGACTTAGAGAAGTGCTTTGTATTCTTCCTAGCAGACATTGCCTCATGCTAGTACAAATAGCCTACAGCCCAAGAATACCATCCAAATTAAACCCTGTTAGGAGCCGATGTGGGTAAAAACAGAAAACATATTAATCAAAGAAATGGGTATGAAAATTAACCACGGTTTTACACTGTGGCAAAGATGAAAGTATGAATGGTTACTATGGTATCTCAACCATGGTTTCACCAAAGTACCATAAAACTATGGCTTTGATTATGGCTATGGATTCATATTATACACATACTACTGAGGTATGCAAAGCACTGCACCACTGCAATCCGCATTCGGCCACTGAGCTGCTTTCTCACATCCCTAAATCTGAATCTTTGTCCCGAGAAACCTTTCTTCACAGAAATAATGCCTGAATGTCGCCAGAGGTGCTGTCCATAAGGTGGGGGTTGGGTTTGGGTGTATCATGTGACAGAACAGAGATGCTTTAATTTCTAAATACACTGCTCACAAAAAATAGGGGAGATGTCATTACGGGATTTTTCATTTTGGAGTATCCCCTAATTTTTGCGAGCAGTATTTTACTAATATTAATACAAAAGGTTTATAGATCAGAGATGCTGGTAATAGAAATCTCTGAAAAATGCTAATTGAAGCAATATATATTAAAGAAAGTAATTCAGTACTCATGTCTTGACAATAAAAAAATGGTAACGTGTTTATGTAATATTTAAAAAAAAATTACCATGTTAAATATAAAAAAATAAAAAAACACATTACAATCTCCAAAAAATACTAATTAAATCTAAAGATGAAGCGATTTATTTTTAACAAATGAATTCAGAACTTGTATCACGTTTCAGCACTTTAAAATAACAACAATGCGTTTACGTAATAACTTTCACCATACATTTTTTCTGAAAGGTCATAGAAGTAAACAAATCATTTAAAAAATGCATTATTGACATAAAAGTTTACACAAAATCCAAAGACCCACCCAATCACTAAGAGACAGAAATGAAGTAATCTGGGATGTACTTTATTACATAATCTGGGAATGTTCATTACTGTACCACACATGTTTGATATTTAGCTTAACCACTGACTTTACTGAAAAGACGTCTGATTTGAAATAGATCCGAAGCGTTCTTAACAATTTACAGGCCATGATATATGGCAACAAAGGGAAAAAAACACACATCAAAGCCACCAAAGGGCTTTTTATTCCTTAAGTGAGTTGAGCTCTTGAAACTGCCCACCCTCCTGTTGTTGTCCTTCAGTTTCATGTCTCGTTTGTGTCTTTTGTCTTTCTCATTTCATGTGGCATATGTGTTTTTAATGAGTACTCACTGTGCCTTTCGTGCTTTGCACCACTTGCTAATGGGCATGCAATAAATAATATCTATCCAAGTCTCCCACTGCCTGATTTGTTACCTGAGTTGTTACTCTGTGTGGAAATTAAATCAAAACAAAGACGCTGAAAATAAAATAGAACCTCCATTTGGATAAGCTATTGAGTTTTCCACATAATATAACTGTTCAGTGTTACTCTGATTCAAAGGGGAAAATATACTTTCAAGTCACTTTCACTCAGGAATAAACTGCATCACCCTGTCCGTTTATTTTTAATGGATTCCAATTGGGTGATGTTTCATGCTCTAGAAATTCCACTTCTAACACTAATATTTCAAAACAACTCCAAAGCACTGACTCTCAGAACCTGGATTCTAATAAAATTCATGTGGTTTTTCTAAAGGTTTGGTGGAACCAATTAAACTATAGACGTAGACTTTTTCAACATATAATAAATGGTATTGTATTGTTTTTCAGTGTTGGTCAAGATAATGGCCTATTGACCAGCAGCGTTCTAGATCCAACACTCTTGAGCAAGGTCCATCACTCCGATTGGACTGATTGGACTGTACCTTGTAAGAGTGTATAATTTGTAGGTTGCTCTGGTTAAATGAAGTAAATAAATAAATAAATAAAAATGGAAAATGATAATGGGTTATAATAAGGATTTTAATAGCCATACTCATAAAAGCATACTGCACCTTAGTCATAACACTAAAGCCACGAACAGGTGAAGTGGAACAAATTTGACAGTGAGTGCATTTACATGCACATTAAAACAGCAAGAAACTTCAGAAACTCCGATTTTGACAGTAATCTGAGTTTAGATGAACTTGGGTAATAAGTTAATGGGAAAACTCCAGGTTCACATAGTCTTACAGAAGGATGTGATGTTAACTTTGATAATTAAATCAAGAATGTATATAAAATAATAATGTTATTCTTAATTTCCTTAAACATATACTGCATTTCAGAATCCTGCCACAAGTGTTCATTTTTTGAGTGCTGTATTTAATTCCAGGGTTGTCTGATCCTGAAGTGAAACAAGCAGCAAGGTCTCTTGGAAGTTTCTTTCTAAGAAGACCAGGCATCTGTGTATGATTCTACTAGCTGCTTCTGTGACAATTCTACCCACTACTCAGTTACATTTACTTGCATGTGCAGACTGAGGAAACCAACTGAAATTAAAATGAAGGTATAAATGCATTGATAAATCTGACTACTAAATCTACTTATGCTAAGAAATTGAATTATGCAGTTAACATGACCACTTGAAAAATCAGCTAACTACAGAAATATGACTAATGATATCATCATTAAGTGCATGTAACGACACAGAATGATTCTTAGCGCAATGATCGGGAAGCCTTGGGTCCAGGATCGATGTGAATGCTACTTTGATATGTGCCATTTACTAAACATTGCTGCAGACCAAGCACACCCTTCATGGCAACGGTATTCCCTAAAGGCAGTGGTGTCTTTAAGCAGGATAACTCATTTAGCCATTCTGATAATATTATTTAGGAGGACGATAATGCCAGAGTTCAGTGTGTTGACTTGGTCACCAAATTCCCCAGATCTCAATCCAGTTGGGCAGCTGTGGGATGTACTGGAAACATAATACTGCTCCATCGAGGACTTGCCTCACAGTTTACAGCACTTAACAGAACTTCTGCTAACATCTTGATACCACATTACACCTTCAGAGGTTTTGTGGAGTCCACCCCTAGATGGTTCAGCCTTGATCGGATGAGGTGAGGTACTCGGACACAATAACAGGAATTGGGTTTTAATTGGCTGATTGGCGTTTAGTTATATTAATAAGCACAATGATATTGGCTGTATGTCTGTTACTGACACAACGAGGCTGGCAGAACAGAGCGCAAGGCACGATCAATCCTCGGACTGGATGCCAGTCCACTGAAAAATACATACAAGGCCACTTCACAGCTGACACCTATATTTGGAATGTAGTAGGAAACTGGTACCTGGAGGAAATCCATGTAGACATAGGAAGAACATGCAAACTTGAAACAAAAGTTGAAACTGTGCATTGAAACCATGCACTCTGCGAGGCAATGCACCACGCTAACCCCTGCACCATCCTGTCGTCCCCACAGATATTGCTCTGATCACAAATGAACTATGAAATGCGTCTGTCTATGTTCCCAGTTCAGTTTAACATCTGGTTGGATTTTATACCATTATCTTCTTGCCAATAGCTCCAGTCATTCACACAAGCAATTTCATACTAATTAATGCATTTGGATTTGTAAGAAATTTAAACCCATGACTAATTCCCAACACCATACAGCAATTTTAACTGATGAGCATAATGAATAGGTAAAACTATTTCCTGCTTGTCTGTTAAACCTTATTACCCAGAGCTCTAACAGGCATCACACAGAGTCATGATTTGTGTCTTGAACCTTTCCATTATGGAACAATGGAACAAAAACAAGTAGCAAATGCACCTCCACCAGAACTGCTCCACATCTTGAAGCCCATGCCTCATGACACACACTTTCCAGTAGGGTCTGCTCTGAAGTTTGGAGATGAGTCACTAACCAATTATTGATTGAAGACTGTAAGCACATCAACATATGAGCTGAAAACATGAATGTTATTCCAACATCTCTCATGCAATGCAACTCTTCATAAATTTAAATTCTGAGCCTGAAATGGAACTGACAAACGGAATTAACTTATTGTATAAGGACAACCGGGAATGGCTCCAGTATACACTGGTTGCGAAAACAACTGCTCAATTGCTTATCCGACTTAATCCTTCTGACCAAAATGCTGCATTTCTTGCAAAAATATTTTCTTCTCCCCCCCAGTAATCTTTCTGTCATTTACTGAGATACTCTCTGTTTTCTCTGTTTATGCATGATGTCAGTCATACTCCCCCCTGACTGCAACCAACTCTGTCAGCAATTTGCCATTATGATTATCCTCTCTCCTCCACCACAACAATTTTTTCCCATGGTTTGAGCAGAATTCTTGGATCTCACCCAATTCTGATGCTAGTTCTTCTTTTGCTCAGTACATAACTATCAATTAATTTTAACACTGTTTGTTTGTGTTTCATTGCCAGAGTATCTGTAAGCAGTGAACAGAAAGTGTGGTCTATACACTATCTGAATGCACCACAACTCATGTAGTATAAACTACTTCGTAAGATTTGTAAATAAGTGAACCAATTCAGGTTCAGTTTGAATAATAACATTCTAATGTTAGCCATACGAAGGCTTTCCTTGGCAATTATAATACATTTTAAGGCAATATTGAAGGTTCAAATCTGAACATCTGAACTCAGATCTACCCCTGACCAAAGTATTTAACCCTCAGTTACTTGCATTTTATTTTGTAATGGGTTATCGTATCAGTTGACAAATCGCTCTGGGTTAAGGCCTCGCAAAAGTATTGTTGTATTCAGCACTGCATGCATTTTAAGATTAACTGGGTACATTGGTAAATGGCAATCTGCAAACTATGGTGGAAATCGGCTGCCATTAAAGACGGCTCGGCTTACCATCTGTAAAGTAACCACGGTTTAGAATATGAAGATTCGAACAAACTTTGGGAGTCAGATGTCTGTGACTGGCTTAATCCAACCAAGGTACCAACATAAAAACAACTCAGCAAACCTTAGTAGATTCATTCTTCTAAGAGGTTTCTCCTCATTTAGGCTTATTTACATAGACCAGATGGGGAACTATCAAGTGGAATCTGGCAACCTTGGAGCAAACGAGGCACAGAACTAATTGCAGCAAAACATCTATCAAACTTGCGGCAACTGAAACCCAATATATATTTATATATGTGGAGACTACATACGCAATATAATATAAACACAATGATGTATGTATACTGCATATATACTCCTTGATGGGATTACTGACAAAATCTGAGTGTGAAAGGCACGAGGGCAGTTCAGGCAGTTGAGAGATGGGTTTGTGTTTCATTCTGTTTATGAATTATCAAAAAGTTCAAAGTTCAAATGCCACCTCTGCCACAGTTGGTTCCCTGAGCAAGGCCATTAACAAACAATTGCTTGGATTGTAAGACTGTATTAGTTGTAAGGGCGTCTGCTAAATGACACAAATGTAAATGTACACAGTAAGTATACTGTGTACCAAAAATTAGGGGATGAGTTTTGTGAGCAGTGTAGATTTGGCTAAGACTTTAGAGTATAAATGCATACTGTGTACATTTACAAAAAAAAAAAAAATACAAAAATAAATTTACAAAAAGCAATCATTTATGAATGTCTTTTTTTTTTTTTTTATTAAGTACTGTTTTGGCCATGATGTCAAATAAATTCCTTTAGCTAAACCCCATATGATTCATGTTGTTTGCTTTGTTATTAAGGTTACAACAATGCTTCAGAAATAAAAAGTTATGGAAGTAACCGAAAGCTCACCAAGCAGGACCAAGAACTTGACGCCTGTGTAAAATTATATATTGAAACATTTCCACTGTGAAATATTGATGTCAGAATATTATTCATATACTGTTAGGAAAAAGGCAGAGTAAAATAATAATTTCCTACTGCTGATTCAAAGGTGACTTGTCAAATGACTAACACTGGACATATTTCTAAGAAAGGTAAATTGCTAGTTATAATGTCAAAACAATCCATTTTATTTAATTTGACCAGTCAGTACATGCAAGTCAAAGTATTTTATCATATTTTTGCACAGCAAAGGCGTAATCGTTTTCATGACAATCAAAAATGATGTAATTCTCTGGAAAATAACAGGAAAATAATTTCTGCTTTGGTTTTCCCATGTGGCCTCACTACGCTACAAAAGGAATCTTGAATTCTACCGAGAAGCATGCTAGTGGCTAAAAACCCTCCAGTCTTAAACGATGCAGCGATGAAGATTCAGCGCCTCATAAATCAGTCAGAGTTGGAGAAGAACTGATGTGTGAAGCACCCAGATTCTCACGCTCCACTACATTTCCACTGTGAACTGACAGCAGTCCCAGGGATACTAAAGGAGCTCGGCTAATGAGGTCCATTCGTTGCCATTGTTATGGCTCATGTTAAAGGAAAGAAGGAATCTAATATGCTGAATTTTAATTCCTCTTAAAGGCTCCATCTATTCAGATGCAATAACCTGTCGCTTGTAATGAGAGGACTTTCCACTGATGCTCCGTTTTCTTTCCAGACATTAATAAGATGGATAAAACACTCACTGACTGGATTGCCATGCAGCTCAGAATTGGGGTAGTCTTTAGGTTAGTGTAGTGCAAATCGATTCAGCTGGACTACAGGTTATAATCTTAACTTTGCTTAACAAATATTACAAACACTGCTGGAATTTTCCATTGCTTTGCACAGCTCCAGCAAAATGCCGAATGATGAACAACAATGGTTATTCATAAAAATTTTAATCCACAAAGCAAGTACATTTGTGCTAATCTAGTGCAGGTAATTAAAATACAACAACTCAACAAACAGCTCAGTGTTGTGACATTTATCCTAAAACATGCCCCACCCATCCAGGAGCCATTTATCCATTCACTTACCTAGCTATTCAGCCAAGCCGCAAACCACCTTTCTCACTATCCAACCACTTCCACCCACCTATTCATTCATTCTAACAATCCAACCATCTATTAACTTATCCATTCAGTCTAATTGTGCTCTCCAATATATAATAAAATACCCACTAATTTTTGTGAGCAGTGTATTTAATAATCCATCCAACCACCAATCAGTCTAACTATCCAACCATCCATTAACCTTAACAAACTTAATAAATACCTCTGCATGATTTCCTATATTGCAAAAACTATGACCTAACTACCCCGGCAGGCTACTAACAACCTTCCTCACTATCCAACCATTCCTTCAAAACCCATTCAAACAATATAATTATGTAACAATTCTTCCATCCATCTACCAATAGATGAATATTGCAACTCAATTTCCATTCACTTTAGCATTCAAGAATAGGAAATGCAAATCCGTCTTATATAGGCCCACGTACACAGTAATTGATCTTGGAATACTAATATGAATGAACCTTTGCTAGACCTGCTGACAAAAAAAGCATTCGTACA